>VCHN02004870.1:0-7500 GCA_007115665.2 Sequoiadendron giganteum
AAAAGTCAGAAATCGGGGGTGTTTCGCCGTTTCCAGCGTCATCCTACCGATGCCTAGAAATCTGACAAATAGCTTATATGGGGGGTGTGTGTTCTCTTTTGGCCCAGTCCGCATAACAACCGAGTTGGGAACTGATATGAGAACAGATCGACTTGGAGTGACAAGCCGATGGATTTGTGGGAACCGAATGAGTCCGCCTGTGAGGGTTACTCGTGGAATGCGAATCGACCGGGACGCCATGGATTGGGGTGATTGCCCAAGCACCAGTGGTGCAGGAATCGGTAGAGCGCTCCTCACAAGGGGAAGCCGAGGGCGCCCAACTCGGTGCGATGATGGAACCCCGGAGCACCCAAAGCAGCGATAGTCGCACCAAGGCTCTCGTCCAGTAGGTCTCCAGTCCAGGACATAATCTTTGACCTGCTAAGGTCAGGCGCCTCTGCCTCTCCGAACTATTCCCGTATCGATGGTTAGCCTGAATAGGGAACGGCAGGTAGCCGCCCCAACTCTGCTGGGACTCCAGGCGGGATGACCGGGAGCCTGTCCAGTCCGGTTTGGGTGAAGGCAGAAATTGGGGGCTTGGTCTCTCGGCGCCATCCCACTGATGTCTGGGATCTGGACAACATTTATAATGGGGCATGAGTCATTCGTCTTTGGTGTTCTCGGCGCGATCATAAATGCTGTCTGAACGGGATGGATCTGCGGTCGGTTTCGAATGCAGCATCATGGTCGTGGCTTGAGGCATACGTGCAGGTCGAAATGATGCGTAGGAAATCGGATTGCTAAGGCATGGCTACGTCGCAGTCCGAACGGTCTTATTATCGGATGCACCTGAGAGCGCGATGGCACTGGTGGTGCCGCTCCAAACCGTCCATGTCGGCCAAGTAAGTGGGATTCTTGTCCGGGTAACTCCGCGTGAACTGATGTCCTGCGGATGATATCTTCGGAGTTGGAAATGGATGCGCAGGACGCTGATTTGTTACGCGGTGGCTACGTCGCAGTCCTAGAACGGTCTGGACATCGGACGCACCTCGGGAGCGCGAGCGGCACTGGTAGCCGCTCCAAACTCGTCCATGTCGTGGCCAAGTAAGGGATTTCGTCTGGGTACTCCGCGTAGGAATCCTATGTCTTGCGTGAGATGACATTCTCGGAGTTGGATGGGTCCCGGAACGGACCTAGGAACAGTCCATAAGACGCTCCCCTAACAAGGAGTGCACCAAGTCGCACCGGAAATGGGGCGCACCAAGCCGAGCCGAGGTCGAGCTTCGAATGGACTGTAGTGCAACCCAGATTATTCTGGAGGCACAAGCAGTGAAAGGGCTCGAGGGCCAACTCGGATTCGACGCCAAGGTTGCTATACGCGTTGGGTTGGATGTGACTCGAGTGTCATCCGGTGTTCCTGGGGCGCACTGCCCGGGACCGACACTCGAATCCCATACATCCCCCGCGCATCGAAGGCCGAGGCGCACCAAAATTTCGAATGCCCACGGCTTGGGTGAAAAGTCGGATATCGGGGGGCTTGGTCCTCTCTCGGCGTCATCCTACCGATGCCTGGGATTCGGACAAATAGTTTATATGGGGGGCATGCACCATTCCCGTGCCCCCCCCTGCGTGGCCCCTCAAGCGTGACCATGATGCTGTTCGAACGGATGGATTCGACGGTTGGTTTTAATCGTGCAACATCACGTTCACGCTTGAGGGGGGACGCAGGTCGGAATGGATGCGCAAGACATAGGGATTGCTATGCGGTGGCGCTACGTCGCAGTTCCAGAACGGTCTCGACATCGAACGCACCTCGGGAACACGAGCGGCACTGGTAGCCACTCCAAACTCGTTCATGTCGTGACCAAGTAAGGGATTTCGTCTGCTGCGTACTCCGCATGGGAATCCGATGTCCTGCGTGAGATGACATTCTCGGAATTGGAATGGATGCGCAGGACATTGGAATGCTGTGCGGTGGTTCCGTCGCCATCCCAGAACGTTCTCGGCATCGGACGCACCTCGGGAATACGATCGGCACTGGTAGCCGCTCCAAATTCGTCCATGTCGTGGCCAAGTAAGGGATTTCGTCTGGGTACACCGCATAGGAATCCGATGTCCTGCGTGAAATGACATTCTCGGAGTTGGATGTACGTCCCGGGACGGACTTAGGAACAGTCCGTAAGACGTTCCCCTAACAAGGAGTGCACCAAGTCGCACCAGAAATGGGGCGCACCAAGCCGGCCGAGGTCGAGTTTCGAATGGACTGTAGTGTAACACAGAATATTCTGGGCGCACATGCAGTGAAAGGGCTCGAGGACCAACTCGGATTCGACGCCAAGGTTGCCATACGCGTTGAGCTGGATGGGATTCGAGGGTCATCCGGTGTTCCTGGGGCGCAATGCCCGGGACCGACACTCGAATCCCATACACCCCTGCGCATTGAAGGCCGAGGCGCACGAAAGGAATGGCTAGTATTGCCGATTTGCTCTTCACGAGCCAGCCATCTTACTCGGAGTTGGATGTCTCGGAACGGACTTAGGAACAGTCCGCAAGTCGCTCCCCAAAAAAGGAGTGCACCAAGGGGGGTAAGTCAGTCGAAAGCTCCCCATCCCGCGTGCCCCTCGAGCGCGATGGTGTTGGTGTACGAACGGATGGATTTGTCTCTCGGTTTATCCATCGTGCACCAACACGAGTCAGGCTTAGGAGGCATTGCAGGTCCCGCCCATGACACCAGATTGCTATGCGGGGGCTCTCTCTCGCCTTCTCTGAACGGTCTCGGTATCGGATGCAGGCTCGGAATAGGGATCGGCACTGGTAGCCGCTCCCAACTCTGCTGAGACCTAGTAAGGGATGACTCGGGAGCCCCCGTCTAGCATTTGGGTTGACTTGGACGACTAAATTTCGAATGCCCACGGCTTGGGTGAAAAGTCGGAAATCGGGGGGCTTGGTTCTCTCTCGGCGTCATCCTACCGATGCCTGGGATTCGGACAAATAGCTTATATGGGGGGTATGTGGCATTCTAGTGCCCCCCCTTGCGTGGCCCCTCAAGCGTGACCGTAATGCTGCATGATTAAAACCGACCGCCGAATCCATCCCCGTTTTAATCGTGCAGGATCACGGTCACGCTTGAGGGGGCACGCATGTCGCCCCGATAGAATGCATGCAGGACACCGGATTGCTATGCGTTGAAATCGTCGCCGTCTTAGAACGGGCTCGCCATCGGACGCACCTCGGGAACACGGGCGGCAATTGGTGCAGTTGCCTCCAAACTCTGTCCGCTGCCGGCCAAGGATTCTGCCGGCACCCATAGAATCTGGCTCTGCATAATTGAAATTGGATGTCCCGTGCTTCGCCCCTTTAAAAAGGAGTGCACCAGGACTTCGATTGGCATTGGTATCGCCGTCCCGAACGGTAGTCTTGCATCAATGCACTGGGAAACACGATGCACCGTAGCTGCCCAAACTCTGCCCAAGGCCGGCCAAGTAAGGGATTTCGTCGGGTACTCCGCGTATGGATCCGATTTCTTGTCATCTCGGTTTGACCCATTTTCGGAGTTGGATGTCCCGTATCGGACTTAGGAACAGTCCGCAAGCCGCTCCCTTAAAAACGGAGCGCACCAGGACACCGGATTTGCTATGCGGTGGCTTCGTCGCTATCCTAGAACGGACTCGGCATCGGACGTAACTCGAGCGGCACTGGTAGCCGCTCCAAACTCGTCCATGTCGTGCCCAAGTAAGGGATTTCGTCGGGTACTACGCATGAATCCGATTTCCCGTTTACTCGGTTTGTTCTATACCAACCACTGACTCCGCCTAGGACACTCGACTGTTATGCGCGGGCTCTCTTGCCGTCTTGAAACGGGGCCATGTTTTGGATGAATCTCAGGAAGTGATCGGCACTGGTAGCCGATCCAGACCCGTCCAAATCCGTGACCCCAGTGAAGAGATTTCTTATGAGCCTCTGTCTAACTCTCGGGCCTGCTTGGGAGGGTGTGCTCCATTTTGCCCCCCACCGCAAATTCTCCCAATTGCTATGCATGGTCTCTCTCGGCGTCTCAGAACGGCCTCGGCATTGGATGCTTTGCGTAAACCGGATCGGCACTGGTAGCCTTTCCAAAGCCGTCCATGTCGAGGTCTAGTAAGGGAGCCTCTGTGTAGCTTTTGGGTTGTTTTTGTTTACACCCGACTCCCGCCTGGGATGCTCGACTGTTATGCGTGGGCTGTCTTGCCGTCTCGGAACGGGTTTTGGTTTTGGACGCATCTCGGGAAGTGATCGGCACCGGTAGCCGATCCAGATTCGTCCAAATCCGCCCCCAGTAAAGAGATATCTTGGGGAGACTCTGTCTAACTCTCGGGCTGCTTGGGAGGGTGCGCTCCGTTTTGCTTCCCAACACAAATTCTCCCAATTGCTATGCAAGGTCTCTCTCGGCGTCGTCTCGGAACGGTCTCGGCATTGGATGCATTGCGCAAAACGGATCGGCACTGGTAGCCTTTCCAAGGTCGTCCATGTCGGGGCTTAGTAAGCGAGGGAGCCTCTGTGTAGCCTTTGGGTTGTTTTTGTTTACATCCGACTCCCCGCCTGGGTCACTCGTCTGTTATGCGTGGGCTCTTTTGCCGTCTCGGAACGGGGGTATGTTTTGGACGCATCTCGGGAAGTGATCGGCACTGGTAGCCGATCCAGACTCGTCCAAATCTGGCCTCAGTAAAGAGATTTCTTGGGAGCCCCTGTCTAACTCTCGATTTGCTTGGGAGGGTGCGCTCCATTTAGGTCCCCACCGCAAAATCTCCCAATTGCTACGCACGGTCTCTCTCAGCGTCTCAGAACGGCCTTGGCATTGGATGCTTTGCGTAAAACCGATCGGCACTGGTAGCCCTTTCCAAAGCCGTCCATGTCGGGGTCTAGTAAGGGGGAGCCTTTGTGTAGCTTTTGCGTTGTTTTTGTATACACCTAAGACCCCCGCCTGTGACACTCGACTGTTATGCGTGGGCTCTCTCTTGCCGTCTCGGAACGGGGGTATCGTTTGGACGCATCTCAGGAAGTGATCGGCACTGGTAGCCGATCCAGTTTCGTCCAAGTCCGGCCTCAGTAAAGAGATTTCTTTGGGAGCCTCTGTCTAACTCTTGGATTGCACTTCAGGAAGTGCGGCTTTCGTTTTCTTATCCCCAACAGCCCTCTCCCAGTGCTATGCAAAGGTCTCTCGCCAGTGTCGATATAGGGACAGGTCTCTGCATTTGGATTGCATTGCGTAAAACCGGATCGGCACTGGTAGCCACTCCAGAATCGTCCATGTCGAAGGTCAAGTAAAGGGGCCTTGGCGGCTTTTGGAGGTTGGGGTTTGTTTACACTGACTCGCCTAGGTCACTCGACTGTATGCGGTGATACCGTCTCGGAACGGGGTATGTTTTGGACGCATCTAGGGAAGTGATCGGCACTGGTAGTCGATCCAGACTCGTCCAAATCCGGCCCCAGTAAAGAGATTTCCTTGGGAGCCTACGTCTAACTCTCGGGCTGCTGCTTGGTAGGATGCGCGCTCCGTTTTGCTCCCCACCACAAATTCTCCCAGTTGCTATGCAACGTCTCTCTCGGCGTCTCGGAAAGGTCTAGGCATTGGATGCATTGCGTAGAATGGATCGGCACTGGTAGCCTTTCCAAAATCGTCCATGTCGGGGTCTAGTAAGGGGGGAGGGAGCCTTTGTGCAGCGCTTGGGTTGTTTTTGTATACACCGAGGACCCCCGCCTGGGACACACTCGACTGTTACGCGTGGGCTCTCTCTTGCCGTCTCGGAACGGGGGTATGTTTTGGACGCATCTCGGGAAGTGATCGGCACTGGTAGCCGATCCACAGCTTCGTCCAAATCCGGCCTCAGTAAAGAGATTTCTTTGGGAGCCTCTGTCTAACTCTCGGATTTGCTTGGGAGGGTGCGCTCCGTTTTTCTCCCCAACACAACTTCTCCCAATTGCTATGCAAGGTCTCTCTCGGCGTCGTCTAGGCATTGGATGCATTGCGTAAAACGGATCGGCACTGGTAGCCTTTCCAAAGTCGTCCATGTCGGGGTCTAGTAAGGGGGAAGCCTTTGTGTAGCTTTTGGGTTGGTTTTGTTTACACCCTACTCCGCCTGGGTCACTCGACTGTTAGTAGTGGGCTCTCTTGCCGTCTCGGAACGGGGGTATGTTTTGGGCGCATCGCGGGAAGTGATCGACACTGGTAGTCGATCCAGACTCGTCCAAATCCGGCCCCAGTAAAGAGATTTCCTTGGGAGCCTACGTCTAACTCTCGGGCTGCTGCTTGGGAGGGTGCGCGCTCCGTTTTGCTCCCCACCACAAATTCTCCCGGTTGCTATGCAAGGTCTCTCTCGGCATTGGATGCATTGCGTAAAACGGATCGGCACTGGTAGCCTTTCCAAAGTCATCCATGTCGGGGTCTAGTAAGGGGGGAGGGAGCTTCTGTGTAGCTCTTGGGTCGTTTCTGTATACATCCAAGACCGCCTGGGACACTCGACTGTTATGCGTGGGCTCTCTTGCCGTCTCGGAACGGGGGTATGTTTTGGACGCATCTCGGGAAGTGATCGGCACTGGTAGCCGATCCGGACTCGTCCAAATCCGACCCCAGTAAAGAGATTCCTCGGGAGCCTCTGTCTAACTCTCGGGTTGCTTGGGAGGGTGCAATCCATCTTGCTCCCCACAACAAGCTCTCAATCACTATTCAGGGCGTTTCGGAACGGCCTCGGCATTGGATGCATTACGTAAAACGGATCGGCACTGGTAGCCTTTCCAAAGTCGTCCAAGTCGGGGTCCAGTAAGGGAGCTTTTGTCTAGCTTTTGGGATTTTCTTTATCCCCACCCGACTCCCGCCTAGGACACTCGACTGTTATGCGTGGGCTCTTCTGCCGTCTCGGAACTGGGGTATGTTTTGGACGCATCTCGGGAAGTGATTGGCACTGGTAGCCGATCCAGACTCGTCCAAATTCGGCCCCAGTAAAGAGATTCCTCAGGAGCCTCTGTCTAACTCTCGGGTTGCTTGTGAGGGTGCGCTCGAGTTTGCTCCCCACCACAATTTCTCCTGCTCCCGGTTTTACCCCTACCAATTCCTTAATGCTCGGCTCCACCCTTATGGTTTTACCCCGAAACCCCAAACACCCACTCGGTTTCACTTAAAAAAACCCCCACTGCCCCCAAGGACACCCGATTGGTATGCAGGGGCTCTTTTGCATTTCCCGAACCGTCGACGGTATTGCGGGCGCCCTCAGCGGAAAAGTCGGCGATACGCCCTAAACTTCGTCCATGTGGTGTAAGAGATTATCCGGGAAGTGTTTCTTCTCGACTTTTGGAATTTCCAGAGTCTTGCACTCCTATGTTAGGACCGCCGTGAGTCTCGGAGCGGTGTCAAAAGTTCAAAAGCGGTGCGATATTCTCTGCGAAGAGTGGCATGATGATTGTTGGGGTCATTCGAGTCGGTCGTAGCTTTGGCCTCGGGCCATGGAGACGGTTGCTCGATTTCCTACTTGCAAGTCATGTCCACCC
>VCHN02001665.1:0-20749 GCA_007115665.2 Sequoiadendron giganteum
AACCCACCTTACCTTGGTCTTACATTCTACCAAGTTGGGGTTGAAAAAAAGAGTCAAGATGGGGCAAGAGTAGTCCCCCGAGAATATATGCAATAACATATAAGCCACGTGCATCAAGTAAACCTAGACTTTGAAGCTCAAACCCGAAACACATGGAAAGCATAACCACTAATCTTTTTATTGACCTTGGTGAAATCCCGGTGACCTAACCCAACACATAATAACCCACCTTACCTTGGTTTTACATTTTGCTTTTTTAGGGTCAAGGAAAGTGTCATGTTGTGGCAAGATTAGTCCCTCTAAGATATATGCAATAGCCTATAAACAACATGCATCGGTTAAACTTAGGACCTTGAATTCAAAACCCAAAACATGGAAACATACCTGCATGGACTTTTTTTCTTTTATCGAATTTAGGGTATCCTACCACCCAGCCCAAACCCAACCCGCCTTTACCTTGTTTCTTTATATCTTCCCCGCCAAGTTGGGGTTCTGAAAAGGCCATGCTAAGGCAAGAGTAGTCCCCCGGTGCTAAGCACAACTCAGGACCTTGAAATCAATTCTAAAACCATGTAGCATATCCACTAATTTTTTTTTTATTGACTCCTGGGTATCCCTATCATCCAACCCAACAAACTTTAAACCTCCTCAAGGCCTTTACCTTTGTCTCTTTCAATTCTCGCCAAGTTAGTAGTTGGAGAAAGTGCTCAATGCTGGGAGCAAGATGTAATGTGCCCTCTTTGGCAAGCATCCCTGGCCGCTGGCTCATCAGCCTATTCCGGAATCCTGTAGGCTCGTTGAGGTGAATCAAAGGGTTCCAGTTTTGGAGGTTTTGTGGTCGTTCCTCAATATTTACTATTTATACTATTTTTGGCAGTTAGCAGTTGTCAGCTTTCAGTCCATCATGTCATCTGGAGCAGTTACTCAGAACTAAGCCTTGGCTTTTTGAAAATATTATTTTAATGAATTTCTTCATTAAAAGGGCAAATTGTTCTAATTTGCAGTTGACCCCTTGGCCTAAGGTATTAACTTCAAGTTGTGTTAAAAGAGGGACTTAAAGGGTGGCGCCTCATGAAGGAATTTAAAAAGGTTTTATTTAATTCTTCCTTGTCTCAAGTGGGACGCACTTTTGTGAAGAATTATATCTTTTTTTGACAAAGAATGTGTGATGGCTTTTGGCATACCTTCTCTAGGATTTGAACAGTCTTCTCTCTTCCTTTAAAAATGAGGCTTGGCTCCAGCATTTGGTTATCTCACATTTTGCTAAACTTATGCTCTCGAAATGATTTCTCATTTTGCACTTCGAGGAATGCTGACCTCCTAGTACCTATCTCAATTTCGTGTTTGCAAGATAACACCTAATTGAATTGTTGTTGCTTCTCATCCAGACTAGCAGATAGAGCTTCAAGGTGGAATTTTGGAGTTTTTACCAGTTTTTGCAATTGTTGTTTGCACACAGCTGAAAGGTGAATTCACTCACAGCTGTTGGTATGATTTTTGTTTTGTTCTCGGTATTTGGTCTATCTATCTCTAAGGTTTGGGCGACCATTCTCACCAATTTCCAGAATTTAATTTGAAGTGTGGTTTTTTAAAGAGCAAAATCGCCCCTCAAGGAGGGTCGTACCTTTCTGTTTGCATTGGGATGCGTGTCATAAATAATTACTAGTGTTTTGAGGTTGTTTCTTCATCTTAGCAGGGGTGCCTAGCTTTTAGTTGATCATTGCCTTTGGTTGCATGCAATTCGGAGGTATTTTGATTGAGATATGAATATTTTATGAATTTCTATAGTTGTTGATTGTCATTTCCAGAATTGCAGATTTCTGAGATAGAAGCAATTCATTTGCTGTTTCCATCTTCTTCCTTCATTTCTTATTATATTCTAACTTGGAAACATTGCATAACATGGTGCTATGAAAATGGTGAAAAAACAATGTAATTTGCAACTTTCTTATTTGTACAAACTGTTAACAGTAGTACTATTTCAGTTTTAGTATTTGCTACATTATTTAATTAACTTCACATTAAGCACCCCTGGATGGTATACCGCCAGTGTGGATAATCTGTTTTGTAATCTCTTTCATGCCCACTTTCATGTGGTGAATCCCCACTCTTCAGTGGATGTCTGCCGCAATAGAAGAAATATTAATTTTGTAATCTTTTCCCCCCACTGTTTGGTGGTAGCATGGAAAGTTCTTTGGCTGGTTATCCGCATTGTTTCATTTCAATTCAGCAGTAGTAATCCACCATATGTTAGCACCTCGCTTGTTAAAGGATCTTGAGTGCACATTCTTGGTGTCATGTTTAATATCTCTCTTTCAAGTGTAATCTCGTACTCATTGATTCAGTAGATCCTAGGGATCCTCTAACCATATGCCTGCCCCTCCTCCTTAAGTGGTTTTAGGGTGCATTCTTGGTTAGAGTTCTTTCATGTACTTTTTGGGTTATGCTAACCTTAACGGGTGATTGATTCTATTGTAAATGTTCACTAAAAAACAAGAAAGTTTGAGAGGAACATTTCACAAGGAGGAGCCCCGTGAAGATATATGCAATAGTCTATAAGCCACGTGCATCGAGTAAAACCTAGACCTTGAAGTCAAACCCAAAACCATGGAAAACATACCCACGACTTTTCTATTTTTTTATTGACTCAAGGGTATCCCTACAACCTAGCTCAACACCCAACCTGTCTTGCCTTGGTCTTACATTCTACCAAGTTGGGGTGAGAAAAAAGTCACACTAGGGCTAGAGTAATGCCCTAAGGATATATGCAATAGCCTATAAGCCATGTGCATCAAGTAACCTAGACCTTGAAATCAAACCCAGAAAAATGGAAAGCATACCCACGACTTTTTTTTTATTGATTCAGGGATATCTCTATGACCCAGTCCAACACCTAACCCGTCTTACCTTGGTCTTACATTCTACCAAATTAGAGTACATAAAAAGTGTCACACTGGGGTAAGAGTAGCCCCCTGAGGATATATGCAATAACCTATTTTCCACGTGCATCGAGTAAATCTAGAGTTTGAAGTCAAACCCAAAACTATGGAAAACATACCCCATAACTTTTTCTTCTTTTTAATTGACTCATGGGTATCCTCACGACCTAGCCTAACACCCAACCCGCTTTACCTTGGTCTTACATTTTACCAAGTTGTGGTCGAGAAAAAGTGTTATGCTAGGGCTACAGTAGTGCCCTGAGGATATATGCAATAGCCTATAAGCCACTTGCATCAAACAAACATAAGCCCTAAAGTCAAACCCAATAAAATAAAAAGCATACCCATGACATTTTTTTTATTGACTCAAGAGTATCCCTATAACCCAACACAACACCCAACCCACTTTACCTTGGTCTTGCATCTTTGCCAAGTTGGGGTCGATAAAAAGTGTCACGTTGGGGCAAGATTAGTCCCCTGAGGATATATGCAATAGCTTATAAGCCACGCGCATCGATTAAACCTAGACTTTGAAGTCAAACCTGAAAATATGGAAAGCATACCCACAACTTTTTTTCTATTGACTCAAGGGTATTCCTATGACCCAACCCAGTGCCCAACCCAACTTACCTTGGTCTTACATTCTGCTAAGTTGGGGTCAGGAAAAAAAGTGTCACGATGGGGCAAGAGTAGTCCCCTGAAGATATATGCAATAGCTTATAAGCCACATGCATCGAGTAAACCTAAAATTTGAAATCAAACCCAAAACCTTGGAAAACATATCCACAATTTTTCCTTTTTTTTATTGACTCAAGGTATCCTTACGAAATTGCTCAACACCCAACCCGCCTTACCGTGTTCTTACATTCTTCCAAGTTGGGGTTGGAAAAAAGTGTCACGTCAGGGCAAGAGTAGTCCCCTAAGGATATATGTAATAGTTTATAAGCCATGTGCATCGAGTAACCTAGCCTATAAGCCATGTGCATTGATTAGCCTAGACCTTGAAATCAATTCCAAAATCATGGAAAGCATATCCCCGACAATTCTTTTTTTTTATAGACTTAGGAGTATCCTTACAACCCAGCCCAACACCCAGCCTGCCTTACCTTGGTCTTACATTCTGCCAAGTTGGGGTCGAGAAAAAGTGTCGCGTTGGAGCAAGAGGAGCCCCCTAAGGATATATGCAATAGCCTATAAGCCATGTGCATCAAATAAAACCTAGACCTTGAAGTCAAACCCAAAAACCATGAAAAATATACCCACGACTTTTCTATTTTTTTAATTGATTTAGGGGTATTCCAACAATCCAGCCCAAAACCCAACCCATCTTGCTTTGCCAAGTTGGGGTCGGGAAAAAATGTCATGTTGAGGCTAGAGTAGTGCCCTAAGGATATATGCAATAGTCCATAAGCCACTTGCATTGAGTAAACCTAAACCCTAAAGTCAAACCCAAAAAATGGAAAGCATACCCACGATTTTTTTCTTGTTGACTTAGGGGCATCCCTATGACCCAACCAAACACCCAACCTGCCTTACCTAGGTCTTACATTTTGCCAAGTTGGGGTTGATAAAACATGTCACGCTGGGGCAAGAGTAGTGTCGTAAGGATATATGCAATAGCCTATATGTCACGTGCATCGAGTAAACCTAGACCTAGAAGTCAAACCCAAAAACATGGAAAGCATACACATGAATTTTTTTTTAATTGACTCAAGGGTATCCCTATGACCCAGTCCAACACCCAACCCACCTTACCTTGGTCTTACATTTTGCCAAGTTGGGGTTAGGAAAAAGTGTCACGCTGGGATAAGAGTAGTCCCCTGAGGATATATGCAATATCCTATAAGCCACGTGCATCGGATAAACCTAGACTTTGAAGTTAAACCAAAAACCATAGAAAGCATACCCACGACTTTTTTTTTTTATTGACTTAGAGGTATCCATACGACCTAGCCCAAAACACAACCCGCCTTACCTTGGTTTTACATTTTTTCATGTTGGGGTCGGGAAAAAGTGTCACGTTGGCCCAAGAGTAGTCCCTTGAGAATATATGAAATAGCCTATAAGCCATGTGCATCGAATAAACCTAAACATTGAAGTCAAACCCAAAACTATGGAAAGCATACCCATGATTTTTTTTTTTTATTGACTCAGGGGTATCCTTACAACCCAGCCAACCACCCAACCCGCCTTACCTTGGTCTTACATTTTGCCAAGTTGGGGTCGGAAAAAAGTGTCACATTGAGGAAAAACTAGTCCCCTTAGGATATATGCAATAGCCTATAAGCCACGTGCATCGAGTAAACCTAGACTTTGAAGTCAAACCTAGAACCATGGAAAGCATAACCACGATTTTTTATTTATTTTTGACTCAGGGGTATCTCTACGACCCAACCCAACACCCAACCCACCTTACCACCTTATCTAAGTCTTACATTCTACCAGGTTGGGGTCGGGAAAAAGTGTCACGTTGGGGCAAGAGTAGTCCATTGATAATATATGTAATAGTTATAAGCCACGTGCATCGAGTAAACCTAGACTTTGAAGTCAAACCCAAAACCATGAAAAGCATACCCACGACTTTTCTTTTGTTTTATTCACTTAGAGGCATCCCTACGACCCAAACCAACACCCAACCCACCTTACGTTGGTCTTACATTCTGCTAAGTTGGGGTCGAGAAAAAGGGTCACGCTGGGGCAAGAGTAGTCCCTTCAGGATATACGCAATAGCTTATAAGTGACGTGCATCGATTAAACCTAGACCTTGAAATCAAACCCAAAACTATGGAAAGCATACCCACGACTTTTATTTTTTTATTGTCTCAAAGGTATCCCTATGATCCAACCCAACACTCAACCCGCCTTACCTTGGTCTTACATTCTGCCAAGATGGGGTCAAGAAAAAGTGTCACGCTGAGGCAAGAGTAGTCTCTTGAGGATATATGCAATAGCCTATAAGCCACATGCATTGAGTAAACTTAGACCTTGATGTCAAACCCAAAACCATCGAATGCATACCCATGACTTTTCTTTTTTTATTGATGTCAACTAAATATTCTCTTCTTAGGTTCACCTATACGCTACACTTCACGAGGAAGACTTTCTTCTTTCTTTCCTTCTCCTTTTCCTCTATACTGGTAAGATTATTTGCATTAGTTTTTCTTTCCTTTTCTTTATAAACAAAGGATCAAAAAAATTCCGGATGTTGTAGAAGTTTTGTCAAATTCTTGTTATAGTCTTGAAAAGTTTGCATGAGCTCTGCCATGAGTTCCTGCATAGACTTCATTTTACCAAAACCACCAAGCTATCGCAATTGGTCACTAACCCAACAAGGTGGGAGGTTCGCAGGCTCTGATACCACTATAATGACCATTGCCTAATCTGCCCTGAATTTTTCAATTTTGGAGGTTTGACATTTTGTCAAATAGTTGGCATTGCAATTGAAGAGTTTTGATGCTCTAAATATTTCTTTGAATTTTTGATGTTTTTTAATTTGATATTTGTAAAACAATTGCATATAATGATAATACAATAAAAAGCTAAGCAATCTACTATCAAATAGGACTCTTATTTTTCCAAATAAATGAGGATAAACAATAAAATTCAGGACTGATATAATTTTGATATTAAAATCGGAATTGAATATTACAATGAATTACACAAAATATTATCCTCATGCACAATACAATCATACCCAGATTCAAAGATGAAGTCTCAACACCCAAAATATGGAATATGGCACCACTTGAGCAATGATGAAGATGATTTCCAAAGGTGGAAGGTATGATTGCTCCCAAGAATGAAAATATGCAATGAATCTTTGAAAGAAGTTGCAATAACACACTGAAATTTGAATTTGCACTTTCCCTTTCAAACCCTAGGTGCATGATGATGAAACCCTTCAAAATATGCAATACCCATTTCTCCAAAAATCATATAAAATAATTTGGAGCTGATAATGATCTGAAACCACTTCCAAAAGCCTCTAAAAATAACCAAACTAGGTTGTCCCACTTCAGAATTTTTTTATAAAATGATTTGGTTGCCAAAAATGCCAAAAACTCGAAAATAAGGGTTAAACCCTAGCGCCCAGCAATAGAAAATGATAACAACAAATAACTTGGAAATAATTGGCAACAAAACTATCCCAAGTTGTCACAAACCCTAGTTGGAATGATGATTTTCTTCAAACCCTAGCTGGTTGAGCTCCAAAATTGTCAAAAACGCCAAAATAGGGTGTAGAAACCCTAGCCAAAATTATATCAAACCCTAGTAGCTGTAAACTTGCAAATAAAATACCATTTCCAGCTCCTCAATGCCAAATACCTGCAATAAGCTCAATGGCAAACCCTAGGTAGATTTACCTCACAAAGTAAGATTGGGTTTTCGTCCAACCTACAAATCTTTAAGGGTTTTCATCCTTAGAGTTGGCTGCAACTGATTCCTCAGCTGAAGAATGAGAGAAATCAAGTTTATCAACTCCACAATATGCCCAAATGACTTGCACTCAACTCCTTTTAAAGACTCAATGGAATCTTCTAGAAGAAACCAACTTGTAACTAACTCCAACTTCTAGAAGATACTTTAATATTTCCTTTATGATTTATTTTATTTAGATAAATTTATAAATAATTAATTTAATATTATTCCCTCCTTGGCCAAATAATAAAGTGTTTATTTTTCTCCTTGGCTAAATAATAAAATATTTATTTTCCTCCTTGGCCAAATAATAAAATATTTATTTCCCTTTTATCTCCATTGGCCAAAAATGTAAAAATATGACTAGTTACAGCAAATCATTCCCTATCCAACTGGATTAGCTTACGAGAATGGCTAATAGGCTAACCAACCTCTTGAATGGTGATCACTCCAAAAATGGGGACATTACACGTTCCTTGCTACTATTATGGTGGAGATCATGAACACACAACCTTGAGGTAGACCCTTGGGAAGGATCTATTAGTTGTAGTTATTTTTAATGTTAGACCCTTTTGATGGATGCTTACAATAAACTTGGTTCAAGGGCCTAAATTAGCCCTCTAAGGGGCTCTTTAAATCATTGCATGAAATGAATGTCAAACTCCTCTCTGACATGTTAGGTACTAGCATAGTGGTCCTCTTGAAATCAGCCATGTTAGCATCCATTGAGATCTATTGTTTTAACTAAGAAAATTTCTAACATTCTCCTTTGGGTCTTGCCTCTCAAATTTGTTGGTCAACCTCTTGCAAAAATCCTTATAGGTGGTAATAAGGTTTTACTCTTGAGTGACGAATTTGTGCTATCACAACTCATGCAATCCCCTCCAATTGAAGGATCACAAATTTAATTGCTTACTCCTTGTACATAGGACTCAATGATAATTGTTTAGTTTTGGATCCAAGATCATGTTGAGACTTTGTTGCATCCATGAAATGAGGGGATAGACAATTTTCTCAACTTGCTTTACAAATATTGACAAGTTTTGTTTAGGGCAGGTTTATTTCTATTTCTTAGTTATGGCTTTTTACTATAGTTTGCAAAATTTCATAAAGGAAATGTTTTCTTGAAATTCAACTTTTTACCCCATATTTAGCATTAGGGGTAACCAATTCGTACTCCCACTATTCATCCAAATATTCTTCTAACAACATGGATTATTTTTGTGAAAATGTGTCTCTTGGTAATCCAATAGCCATCGCTCATTTCACTAAGGTGTTTTGATTAATTGTTGAACTTGAGGATTGCCCTTGTGTACCATTACCCAAAGGCATAGTGGCATGATTTGTTTCCTTGGCTCTCTTACCTTGCATACTCTAGATGAAGAGTTTGATGATTTGTTTGTACCGATCCTTTAATGATTTCATCACGTAAAAAAATTCATATTTTGTGTCCTCATGTGACATTTTTGCTTCCTCTATTCCCGAAATTGATGCCTCATCTCTTGGTCACTTTCTAACATGGAGTAAAGATGTTTAATGTTTTGGTTTTTTTTATTTTTAAATACTAATGATGTTTCTCATGGGGTAGAAAGATCTCGATATTGAGCTCTAATAATATTGTAAAGACATTTGCTAAAAAACATTTAAAAAAAAATCTAGAAAACAATTGCAACCAAAAGATAAACCTAGAACTATTCAATAAATAATTTTTATTGTTTTAATATTTTCAAAATAGTACAAATTGAAGCTCATCCAACTAATAAAACCTATCAAACATACCCACATAGCAATATTCCAAATGTTATTTTTAATGTCAATCTACAACTTAAGGATTTTCATCCTGAAGATTGTGTCTAAGCCACAATGACTAAAACACACCATCTAGCCCAAGAAAAGAAGTGATTTTATTTCTAAGTTTCAAGTGTGTCTCTTCTCTTCCTAGAGGATTACAAGACTAAATCTCTCATTTCCCAACACACCTCAATCAAAGGAAAGACATCCCTCAAATGTTGGCAATGGTCGAGCAATTAACTCACAAATCAAACCCTCAAACTAAAGCAATCAATTGGTAGGTTGCAGGCCAACAAAATTGCTAAAGTGGAATTATTTGGAATCAAACATAGATGAAGTAGGTTCATGCTGAAGAAAAAAAAGATAATTAGTTTGTTATTGGAAAAGTTGTCATAAACAAGGTGACATTTTTTCTTATATTTTTCCCTAAAGATAAAGAGAACCAAGGGAATAGAAACGAGAAAAACAACAATCCAAACAAAATAGGAAACACTAATAAAAAACATTTTAGTTGACATCCATCAATTCTAGGGTTTCTTCTCATTTAGGAGCACTTTGACGACCTTTTATCTTCTCCTTTGAATTTTCAGCCGACCGCTCTATCTTTCTCTTTTCTTCCTCTTGTCTAGTTTGGTCGCAACCATCACCACTACCACCACTGTCTTCCTCATCAGGGCATCAATAATTTTAACCATTTTACTCAAGGCTTCCCCCTGGAAGGCTTTGTATATTGCTAACAAGTTGCATAATAAATCGTATGTCATTATAGAATATCATAATTGTTCAAGAACATTAATAATTAAATATTGAATCTTTTGAGGCTTGGGAGTTTTCCAAAAATATATCTAAGTCAATCTTGATATGTTCTAGTTTTATGTGTTTGTGTTCAGAGAAGGTTGTATAGTTAAAAAGTCCTTCATTAGACCCTCCTTCTATGACCATCAATTTGTATCAAAGCATAATGTTCAAATCTTGGGAAGATAAGCAAATATTCTATGGGTTTTTATTGAGAACAAACCACTAAACTAAGATGACCTGCAAGAATCTTGTCAATCATTGATTAAGAGGTAGTTGCAAGGGTGATTGTAGGTGGATCATTGATCAAAGGTTGTTTTCAATAGATCTAGGAAGATGTTGTCATGAGGAATCCTAGGTATGGCTAACATAGTTGGGAAAATGAATGAAGTCCTAAAATAGGTAAAGGAAAATAGAATTCATTTGAAATCTTACTTGACGAAGATAAGAAAAAAAGGGGCTAAAACCCAAAGGAATATGATGAAAGAAATGAAGAGGGAGATGCCAAATATGAGGTACAAAACCTATAAAATCAAAAAGAGGAGCTAGAATAGGTTAAGGTGTTAAAATAGACCTCTAGAACTAGCAAGAGACCTATAATGGAAGTCACAAACTACTATAGTGACATAAATAAATAGGTGAAGGAGTTAACATCCATCTCCGGAATCAACAAGAGGCCTATAATGGAAGTCCCACTTTGAGAGTTTTCCCAAAATATATCTAAGTCAATCTTGATATGTTCTAGTTTTATGTGTTTGTGTTCAGAGCGGGTTGTACAATTAAATAATCCTTCATTGAACCCTCCTACCATGCCTGCATCAATTTGTATCAAAGAATAATGTTCAAATATTTAGAAGATAAGCAACTATTCTATGGGTTTTTCTTGATAACAAACCATTGAACTAAGATGACCTACAAGAATCTTGTCAATAGATCATTGATTAAGAGGCAGTTGCAAGGGTGATTGTAGGTGGATCATTGATCAGAGTTTGTTTTCAATAGATCCAGGAAGATGTTGTCATGAGGAATCCTAGGTATGGCCAACATAGTTCAGAAAATGAATGAAGTCCTAAGAAAGGTAAAGCAAAATAGAATTCATTTGAAATATTAGGAAGAAGATAAAAAAAGGTGCTAAAACCCAAAGGAAAATGATGAAAGAAACAAAGAGGGAGATGCCAAATATGAGGTCCAAGACTTATAAAATCAGAAAGAGGAGTTAGAATAAGTGATGGTGTTAAAATCCATCTCCAGAATCAACAAGAGACCTACAATGCAAGTCCCACTTTGAGAGTTTTCCTAAAATATATCTAAGTCAATCTTGATGTGTTCTATTTTTGTGTTTGTGTTCAGTAAATGGTCCTTCATCGGACCCTCCTACCTTGATTGCATCAATTTGTATCAAAGCATAATGTTCAAAGCTTGGGAAGATAAGCAACTATTCTATGGGTTTTTCTTGAAAACAAACCACTAAACTAAGACGACCTACAAGAATCTTGTCAACAAATCACTGATTGAAAGGTAGTTGCGAGGGTGATTGTAGGTGGATCATTAATCAAAGGTTATTTTCAATAGATCCAAGAAGATGCTGCCATGAGGAATCCTAGGTATGGTCAACGTAGTTGGGAAAATGGATGAAGTCCTAAAAGAGGTAAAGGAAAATAGAATTATTTGAAGACCTACAAAGAAGATAAAAAGGGGGCTAAAACCCAAAGGAATATGATGAAAGAAATGAAGAGGGAGATGCCAAATATGAGGTCCAAGACCTAGAAAATAAAAAAGAGGAGTTAGAATAGGTGAAGGTGTTAAAATCCATCTCCAAAGTCAACAAGAGACCTATAATGGAAGACCCAAACTACTATAGTGACCTAAATCTTGAAGAACTAATTGATTGTATAAATGAATTAATTTATCCAAAATGGGATAGGATAGTTGAAATTTTGAAAACAAAATTTATACCAATGGACCATGTACTAAAGAAACTACAAATCTACTTGACGAAGGAATAGGATTGTAAAAGAATACACTAAAGAATTTCATCATCAAAATAAAACGTATTTAGGAAACATAAACGATGTGATATACATATGTGGATTAAGAGAGAATATTTAGGAAGACATGATCTTTATTAGATTAACCACCTCAAAGGAAGCATACCAATTTATGATCAAAGTAGAAGGAAAGTTAGACAAGAGATTTGGGAATTGACAAAAGTGACTAGAGGAGAGACCACAAAGAGATACATCATGGTATGGTGATCAAAGACCCAAATAGGAAGGAAAGAGGGTTGGCAATTTTGATTGTAGAGGCAATGGAGTGTACTACAACAAGGAAACAAGGCAAGAGGCTTATAAAAAGAGGCCAAGAGAATAGTAACTACCACCACAAGAACAAAGAGAAAGAAGATATTAAAAAATTGGATACCAAAGAGGAAGAGAAGGATATAGAATAAATGAGAAGAGAACCTTCAAAAGGATATTCTTCAAATGTAAAGGACATCAAGCATTTGAGTGTTTCCAAGACCAAGGAAAATAGTTAGGGAACAATGCCAAAGTTGCATATGTCGAAGTGAAACTTTACAAATCTTGTGCACTAGATAATCTTGAACATGGAGAGTCGCTAATGATGATAAGGACCTTGATGGAGCATCACAAATCATTAAAGAGGATGAGGATAGGTATAAATTTGGATTTCCCATGATTATTTGAGATCAAGAGGAGGTGAAGGAAATATCCAAGCACAAGTGGGAATATGAGTGTTTAGAATGGACTATGCAGGCTTTGTATGTTGTTAATAGGTTGTAGCATAACTTGTATGCCATTGTGGAAGGTCATAATCTTGACGTGTTCTAATTTTATTTGTTTGTGTAACTTGGGGGTTGCATGCTTGGATAGTCCTTCATTGGACCCTCCTACCATGATTGCATTAATTTGTATCGAAGAATAATGTTCAAATATTGGGAAGATAATCAATTGTTCTATGGGTTTTTCTTGATAATAAAACACTAGACTAAGGTGACGTGCAAGAATCTTGTCAACAAATCACCAATTGAGAAGGTAGATGCAAGGGTGATTGTAGCCGGATCATTAATTAGAGGAAATTTTCAATGGATCTAGGAAGATGTTGCTTGAGGAATCCTAGGTATGTCCAACATAGTTGGGAAATCGGATGAAGTCCTAAAGAGACAAAGGAAAATATAGTTCAATTGAAATCCTTAGAAGATTAAAACGGGGCTAAAACCCAAAGCAGTATGATGAAGATGGAGATGCCAAATATTGAAGAAATAGTTTATTTTATAAATTAATTAAATGAGTATTGTCAATAACAAGAGATAAGGACTCAGAAGGTAAGGTTTGCAAAAACTAAGCTAAAGGGTCATACCACTATTTGGTTGAAACAGGTACAACTAAAAAGGAATAGGAATGGAGAGAAAGTAACAAAATGGGATAGGATGGTTACAAAATTGAAAAGGAAATTTATACCAATGGATTATCTATTAAAGAAACTAGGAAGGCTAAGACAAAGGGATATGATTGTAAAATAATACACTCAAGAATTTCATAAGCTAAGTATCATAACAAAACATATTGAGTTAGGCAAAGTAAAGGTTATGAGGTACATGAATGGATTAATAGAGAATATTTACAAAGAATTGATCCTTGTTAGATTAACCACCTCAAAGGAAGCATACCAATTTGTGATCAAAGTAGAAGATAAGTTAAAAAAGAGATTTGGAAATTGACAAAATTGACTAGTGGAGAGACCACAAAGAGATAGATCTTTGTGTGGTAATCAAAGACCCAAAAAGGAAGGAAAAAGGGTTGGTAATTTTGATTATAGAGACAATGGAGTTTACTATGCAAAGAAACAAGGCATGAGGCTTACAACAAAGGCTAAGAGAATAGTAGCTACCACCACAAGAACAAAGAGGAGGAAGATACCATAGAATTAGATACCAAAGAGAAAGAAAGGGATATAGAGTAAGTGATGAGAGAACCTTCGAAGGGACACTCTTCAAGTGCAAAGGACATCAAGAATTTGAGTGTTTCCAAAACGAAGGAAAATAGTCAAGGAACAGTGCCAAAGTTGCATATGTGGAAGTGGAACCTTACAAATCCTATTAACCAAATAGTCTTGAACATGTAGAGTCACTAATGATGATAATGGCCTTGATGGAGCATATTGAGGGAGAATGACCGGTACAAAGAAAGAAATTGTTTGGAACTAGATGCAAAGCAAGAGGAAAGCATTGCAAGACTGTCATTGATAGTGAAAGTATTGATAATTTGGTGTTAGACAAGATGGATGAAAAATTAAAGTTGAAGAGGTAGAAGCAACCAAACACTTATTTGCTTGGTTGTAAAGAGACTGCAAACTCATAGTCAATGAACAATGTTGGGTAAGATCCATAAAAGGAAGTTATCATTATAAAGTCTTGTTTGATGTAATATCGATGGATGTGTGTCACCTACTATTAGGGAGGCCATGTCAATTTGACCAATAGGCTATATATGATGGAAGGGAATATATGTATACTATAACCATAAATTGTTGGAGACACGGGTTAATGCCATTGAAGGATAAAGAGGACCAAGTTTGTAACAATTTTAGGATATGTGATGCAGGAGCATCTAGCAACCTAAAAAATGTATTTTTTGGATTTTGATGTTAGGAGTTTTAATTGATTTTGTGAAGGTTTTAGAGGACCATGGAAGACCATGTAGGGTCTTTTTACTTGTTTATTTTAAGTTTTAGGTTACAAAATTGCAAAAAAAGTGCATATTTGGCAAGTTTGATGCAAAAAGAAATTAGGTTGCATTAGGTTTTTGAAATAAAAGAATGTATTTTCGAATGGTGACCATTTTTGATGTTGATTCATGTTGAATCAATGAGAATACATGCTCCAAGAGGCTGTGGGAGCAATATTTCATGAAATACCCTATTTTTTTGTCAATTTTCTGCAATTACAATCTGAAAACAGCATTGTATGGCCCTGTACAAATCCATGTCAGGATCTATGATTGTATGGGATGATAGAGAATTGTTTTAATAATCCAATGCAATTGGTTTGGCGTGATTTCATTGTGTTTTGAGCAAGATATGGCAAAAATACTACCAGCAGCCCTGTTACAGACCTAGGGTTTCCAGCAAACTTAAAAAAATTATAACTTTTGTTTGCAACATGAAAAATTGATAAAACTTGGTGAAGTTCTTCTTTAGGTTGTTTCCTAGGTTCCCAACAGTATAAGTCCTAATTCGATCATTTATGTGATTTATGAAAGTCTGAGTGTGTTCTTTGTCATAAAGATTGTGAAAACCTTAGGTTTCTTTGAGGGTTTAAGCAAGAAACTTGTTTCTTTGAGTTCACTCTAACAAGTGGGGTTTGAAAAACCTTCAGTAGAGTCTATAGAATCTGAAAACCTTAATTTTCTTGCATTTGTTTATCCCCTTGCATCAATATGCTTAGTAGATGGAAGGAAATTTTTAGATGGATTAAGGCATGAGAATATTTTTTTTCACTTTTCTCGAAAGATTGTAGTGCTACAAATGAAGGAGGTGCCACTACAAGTAATGAGGAAAAACCATAGGAAGTTTCAATTTTTTTTGAAGAATACAAAGATATCATATCTAAAAATATGCTAGAAGGGTTGCCATCGATAAGGAGTATCAACCAAAACATGGAATTGATTCTAGCGACCAATTTGTCAAATAACACATCACATAGAATGAAGAGATAAATATATAGGTGCAAGAGTTACTAAGGAAAGGTTTGATGTGAGAGTTTTAGTCCATGTGCAATGTCACAACCCTCATTTTCTTCGTTAGCACTCACAAGATTAGCATTGTCATGTCAATTCTAATATTTAACTAATTGAACTAAATCAATTTTGTTCATGTCTTTTATTCATATGCACTCATTTATAAGTAATTTATTATTAAATTGTAAAAGTGTTAAAATAATAATATTTAGAAGTGCTCCATTTCACCAACTCACTACCATAATCTGGTAGTGGGGTAGAGTTTAAGAGGGATTCATGGTGGAATAGATTAAGGGGGAGGAGTTTTAATGAGGAGACTACAGCTCTTGTGGGCCAGTCCAAGGAGGGTTGACACATATGAAGAAACCATAATAACAATAATGTGTAGGAAATCTGGCATGTGATTGGGATTTTTTTATTTATCTGAGGAGATCAAGTATGTGATTTGGGTTTTATTATTTATCTAAGAGGTGCCAATTTTTTTTTTTTATAAAAATATAAATATCCAATTTCTACGGATCTTGATGTGAAAGATCCTTCAATTCTATTAAACATGATAGAAAAGCTCAGTGTGTTATGATACCCGACTACTAAGAGTTGAGGAGAGAGGATTGATACTATGCATATGTATGGCTTGTGTGCAATAAAATGATGTGGCACAAGATATGCCAAGAGGGAAAGCAAAGGAAGAGATTCCTTGAATTTGTCTTCTAGATAGCACCGACAAAATTGAAAGGTATGTATCAACAATATGTTAAGAATTTTTTATCTCTGAATTCTATTAAGGAAGTAATAAATGCACAACAATTTTCTATATGCCTTGAATGGAAGAACTATTTTAGACAATTTCTAGGATTCCTATTTATATCAATCTTACCATGGAGTAGAATGTGATATATAATTATGTCTCATAAAGAAATACAATTTAAGGAAACCAAAAGAATTAGGTTTACTAATATTGAATTGAAATTGCATTATATAAGGAATAAGTACCATTCATGAATGAAGTCTATTCTTTACAACTAATCAAGACCTTACTCTTCAAACCAAAGCTTAAGGATTTGGGTAATAATTTTTTATCTTCTATCCACTAAGTGATCATTAGTAACTTATATTTAATTTTACAATTCTCATAGGAATCCACCTATACTAGAAGGATTACTAATGGCATTACAACATTTCCCATAACAAACTTTCTTGGTGCAGGGGCACCTGAAGTTCCATTTTTGGTTTAATTTTGTATTTTTGGGTTTTTTAGGTGATTAATGGGTTTTAAGGTCCAAAAAGGTCATTTATGACCATTTGCAATGTATTTAACTCATTTTTGGTGAGTTATGGGTCATGGGTTTGAAAGTTGTCAAAGTTGCTAAAAATAGTTGTCATGGAACTTTGCAAGTGGCAAAATATCAAAAAACTGTTACAAACCCAAAAAGGAAAAGTTTCAAACGGTGGGAGATGGTTGTAAATGCTTAAATACACCTTCCAAAAGTTGAAGAGGTGGTTGTGAAGTCGATTTTTGAAGTTTTGTTGAATGATGCAAGCTTTTTCCTGATTTTTTTAAACGTTACAACCATTTTCTGCTATTTAGTATGGCCTATGCGAACTAGATGAGGGTCTGAAATCAATTGGATAGTTTTGGCATGTGAATCTTCTTTCTTTTTCTTTTTGTGGCATTAAATTTCATTGAGTTTTGTGGGAGATATGGCCATTTTGGTGAAGGTTGCCCTATTCTAACAATGTTCTCCATAATTTGCAGTCTGAAAACATGCTAGCACGGCCATGTATGGTACAATATGGGCCTGAAACCAATGGGAAAAGATGAATAAATGAGTCTAGTTTCATATGCTTTTGGTTTGAGCAAATTTTATTAAGTTTTGAAGGAATTATGCCATTTTTGGTGAGAGCAGGTTTGTGGCTGCTTAAGGTTTGCAATTTGCGAAAAAATGCCATAACTTTCTTTTCCATTGTTGGATTTTTATGAAAATTGGAGGAAAAGTCTATAATTAGGTTATTTTAAATCCCACCGAAGTGATTGGCTTCATTATTTTTTTTTGTGAAAATTATTAATGACCATTCCTTTCATTTCACGGTGAGGCAGTCTGTGGGTTGGATCAATGAACACTTTGTTTTGCCTTGCTTCGTACAAAACAACCCTACTTCATTTTAACATATGTTTAGTAAGGGCCAAAAGGGTATCCAAAATAGTTTTCATATTCCCTTTAACAAGTACCTAAAGAAAATTATGACCAAAAAAGTTTGAATTGCTTCCCCACCTTTTGGGTTTGAGAACTCATTGTCTAGGATGAACAAAATGCATAATTGCAGCCTTAAGTTTTGAAGTCCTATTTGAAGGTGATAGGAAAGTTGTTTTAAGTCTTTCTCCTTCCTCTGCGTCATTTTCGGGCTTTGAGTATCTTTAAGACCAAGTCATCTATTGTGACAAGGTGTACTAAGAAGCCCTTTATGTTGTTGCCTATGAAGTCCTTAAGGGAAATGCTTTGAAACAGTCAAGTTTTGATTAAGCAATGTCCTTCCTCTGCATCATTTCTATCCTAAGAAAATTTACCTCGAGGTTCAAGATTTGTAATAAGGATCATAATAACATGTACAATTAAAACTGTAGTTAATATGATGGCTTGTATTTTTCTTCTTTTAATGAAACTAAAGGTACATTGTTTCCTATTCCAATTTTATAATTGATACTATCAAAGTATAACATTTTCACTAACATTTTTGGAATGAGTGGGGCCTTTTCATGAATGATATAGTTTCCCATCTGATTTGTTCAAACAAATTTAATGAGTCCTCATCTAAACATATGTTACATGGGTTCCTTTGTTATAATCTCATAGACCCAAAGCATCAAATATTCATTTGGGAATAACAAAGGTGCTACATAAATCATAAAATTATATACTAGATTCCTTCTAATGGATAAAGGTAAAATGGGAAGGTTTACACTTACCTAAACATTAATTAGTTAAATAGGTTCATGTTTCTAACATTACTAAGTTTTCCTATAAGATTATGATAGTTATTTCCTCCTTCATTTGACTCACCATGCTAAAGAAATGGTTATTTGAACTTTTGGTATATATTAAACCCATTGATTATGACTATAAGAATGTAAAATATGGCAACAACTATTGGAGGTTAAAGCAACTGACAATAATAATTTTTCTACAATTTCAAAGTGTTGTACAAATGATAAATACGTAACTAACAATTGTTGGAGGCTCAAACCTGAAGCTACATCTAATACTTTGAAAATAGTTTCTTAGTGCCTTTTAATACTCAAAATGGATAATTCAAAACTGTAGAAGATTGGAGTGAGGAGATTACATTCAATTGAAAGAAAACAAAAAATTATTTTTTTATTTACTCCTAGTTAGCCAAATAATTTAGCTTAAATGCATAAACTATTTATCATTAACACAATAAAATAATACATACAACAATCTTCCTTATTTCATTAGCCCCCATTTGGAATTCCTCTCTTGTTCCTCCCCCTTTCTATTTGAAAAAACTATCCCTAAAAAATCTAGGTTTACCTCTATATCCACCTCTTCTATCATGATCGGCCTTCATTTATTTTCAAAACACCAAAATAGAAATAATTGATCAATATCCCTAGATTCCTTCACAAATAGAATAAAAAAGGTTGAACAAAGTGCTAAAATTAGTAAAACTAATTCCTAAAATAACCAAGCATAAAAAATACGTGGAGTAGGCATTCAAGGCACAACATCAACATAAGACTGTTGTGAGCTATTATTGCCAATTGCATCAGAATGAGCATTGATGTGATCTAGTGCATAGAAAAGAAACACACATAACCTACAAAAACTTTCACCTCCACCGGGTTTTTCATATTCTTTCATTATATTCTCAAGATCCTCATCTGGAAATTATTGTTTGAGTATGAGTCAACCCCATACACATCTATCAAATTCTATATAAGTTATGTGATTCTAGGTTGCTAATAGGAAATGCATCTTCCTTGAGTGTGGTCAAGTCTAATCCCCATTCCCCTAGCCTTGTGAATCAACAATGAAAAAGTAATCTGTAGCTAATGGAACTACAACATTCTATTGCTACAGTGTTGGAACAAAATATAATATGGAATTAATGTTACACACATTGTAGACTAGAGTATGTGGTACCATAGCAATATATTGCACCTCATTATCATCAAAGACTAGATGTAATTGATGGATTGGTTCAACAAAGATTGGGGTACAATATGATGATAGTAACATTTTTATTTTCTTACAAAATTCCAAGAAACGTAAGAGCACAACAACTACTTTGCTTCGGTTTTTTGGTGATGTAGGATTGCTTTTACCCCAAGATACTATTGCATCAAAAATCTAGGTAAGGGTTTGGGCTATATGGTAGAACCAAGCCACAACGTTCCCTTCCACCAAATTAGATACCTTTACAAATCATCACATTTTTCTTCTTTCACTTCTAGACTCTTGTTGGAATAGAGATCCTCCACCTTTTCCAGCGGGTTCTCTTTCTCTTTTCCCATATCCTTGTGATCTTAGAGGTACTCATCCATTGAAAACCATTATGGCTCTTTGCCTCACTCGTACCACCTCCTATTGCACTTGCAAATAAATCATTAAAAATAGAAATAAAGTTAAGGGAATAAAAAAATGCCCACAAGTGTTTCCTCCTTTGCATTATGCCATATAGATATGCTTTCCATTTCATATTTTGTGGTGTGGCCTTTGTTTTCTAGCTCAAAGTGATGTTGTTCATGAGACAAATCCTTTTTTACATTGTCCTCCTTTATACTATAAATGAACATATCTCTACTCTCTTCCTCAATTATCTGCATTTCTTCTCCAAGAAAGAGATGATTCATTTCTTTTCTCTTTTCATTGATCATGGGATTCTCCACATATTCGTCTAGCTACTTACATTCTTCTAGCTGCTTCTTGTTGGTTGTGTTCTATAAAACCAATAGGACTTCATCACATATGGAGCTCCCAAATATTGATATCTCTATTGTAGCTTGCTCTCTAACATAGACTACTTCCA
>VCHN02000854.1:0-28621 GCA_007115665.2 Sequoiadendron giganteum
TAAAAATATTCTATCTAGACCTTAGGTAGATATGGGGTCCCTCCATATTAAATTATCTTACTTTTATTTATTTCAACACCATTTGACTATTCCAAGGATGAATGCATTCTTAAAAAAGAGTGATTTGAGAGTAATATAATAGTGGCAACAAGAATATTTTATTTTTTGTGCATCATGGGGTAAATATATTGTGCCAACATATCAAGGTAGGTAGGTGAATGATATTGGAGGCCTTAGTTTACTTCTTGGTCTCTTGATCCTTCCAAGCTATATTATTCCAGAGTAATCTTTGAAGAACCATGAGAGCAAAAAACTACCAAACTATGAAAAAATAGTTCTAAGATTTTTTGGCACCTATGGTTTTTTTTTTTAAACCTATAGGTCGATATGGAGTCCCTCCACATTGAAATCTCTATGTTTTGTTCAACTCAAAACCATTTGACCATTCCAAGAACAAATATGTTCTTGCAAAAAGAATCATTTGAGAGTTGTGTAACCATGGTAACAAGAATATTTTGTGATTCGTGCATCATCAAGTCAAATCAACTATGAAAACACATTAGTGTGGGTAGGTGAATGATATTAAAGGCCTAATTTTATTCCCCATGTCTCTCAATCCTTCTAGGTTATATTATTCTAGTGTAGTCTCTTAAGAGCCCTAGGAGTAAAAAATTGCCAAACTATGATAGAGAATTTATTAGAGTTTTTGGAACCTACAAGTATTTTTCTAGACATACAATTAGATATGGGGTCCATCCACATTAAAGTATCTTATTTTTGGGCAACAAGACATTGTTTGAAATGTCAAAAGTGAATGCATTCTTGTAAAAAACATCATTTGAGAACAATGTAATTGTGGCGACAAGCATATTTTACATTATGTGTGTCATGGTGCCAAACTAACTATGCCAACACATTATGGTGGGTAGGTGAATGCTATTGCATGCCTTGATTTTTTCCCCAGGACTCTTGATCATTCTAGATGTTTTTTGGTGTAGTCTCTTAAGAGTCCTAAAAGTAAAACACTATAAACTATGATTGAGTTGTTCTCAAAGTTCATGGCACCTACAAATGTTGTGTTTGGACCTGTAGGTGGATGGTAGGTCCCTCTATAATACCCTATCTCATTTTTTGTCAACTTGACACTATTTGACCATGTCAACAATAAATATGAATTTTACAAAATGTCTTTTGAGAGGAATGTAAGCATGACAATATGTATATTTTGCATTTTGTGCATTGTGGGGCCAAACTGATAGCTCCAACACATCAGGATGGGTAGGAAAATTTTGTCAGAGGCCTTGTTTTTTTTTACTAGTATCTTGATCCTTATAGGCTATATTATTCTTTATGCAATATCTTAAGGGCCCTAAGAGAAAAATAATTCCAAACTATGATAGAATAGTTCTCAAATTTTATGGCACCTACAAATGGATGGTAGATCCCTCTTTAGTACCCTACCTTGGTTTTGGTCAACTCAATACCATTTGACCATGCTAATAATGAATGCATTCTTTTAAAATGCATCATTTGAGAGTAGTGTAAACCTGTCGATGGGCATATTTTATGTTTCATGCATCATGGGGTTGAACCAATTATGCCAACGCATCGGGGTGGGTAGGTGAATACTATTGAAGACCTCATTTTATTCATTGGTTCTCCTAATCCTTGAAGGATATGTTATTTTGGGGTGCTTTCTTAAGAGTCTTGAGAGAGAAAAAATCCAAAATATGATATATTAGTTCTTGGAGTTTGTTTCACCTATGAAAGTTTCCTCTAGACCTACAAGTCAACTTCTAGTCCATGTATAGTACCCTCTCTTAGGAACTAATGGAAACCTTATGAATTTAATTATTGTTCATTATAAAAATCCTTTTTGACTATACAATATGACTATATTATATCAATGCCAATGACCCGTTAATGCAATTTTATGGCATGATTTCTATTATGCCCAAAACACTCTACCAAAACTTAGCGAAGGACAAGACACAAATTCCAAATTTTGACCACATACACTTGAATAACTCACAAAATATTATTTTAAATGTATGAACTTCATGAAAATCATAGTAACATTTGACCAATAAATTATAGTCTTTAGTTAAATAAATAATATTTTTGACAATTGTGGCTGGATTTAAAAAGGAGACATAGAATCACAACATCAAGATAGATTGATTAATTCTAATAACATATTGAGAACATAATCAGGTCACATATTATACAAATTTTAAGTATATCACAAGATATTGATAGAATCTAATGAAGCATTCATCTAACATACAAAAGTGTATCAAATTTTCATGACACTGAGTGATTCAACAAGTATTATTCTTATTTTTATTTATAAGCTATAATTATAGAATTCTAGTAAATAAATCAAATGGTTTCAATGACGATCTCTTACCATATTTATCATTCACTTCATCTCAGAATGTGATTAGCAACCCACTGGGTTCCCATAACCTATACAAACAAGAAACCTACAAAACTAGATATTCCATTAATTTCACCATCAAGATAAGATAATCATTAATAATTTCAAAGTAGTTACGAAAGGACATGAATTAAGGGCCAAAACTATGCCTCGGGGGCTCATTCATGATGGTCTTGCCTACATAATGAAATAAGAGGCTTTATAGTTTGCATTCTTGAATTTACCAGTGCACACTTGATCAACAATATGTTATATCCTATTGGTATAATACTTGCATAAGTCAAATCACTTTAAAACCTCTCAATATAAGCAAATACCTCTTTGTCACTAAAATCAAAATCTAATTATCTAACCTTATTAAAATCCTATTACAATTATAATTAATTATGTCAATTCTTCAAAATATAAAGGTATAACTTTCACAAAGACTACAAGTTAACCTCATTCCAATATTACAAAATGAACACCTAAACATGATCTTAAGGGAATGATAACTATGAGACCTATTTGAGCAAGTTTAACATATAAACTTAATAATTCTTATTCATGAAACTCATTTTGAATCAAAAGTGAAAACCAATGTATTATCGAAAATTAAAAGTATACTCTTCCAACTTGAAAGCTTCACTTATATTTATTGTTCTATGTATTGGATAAGACTTAGTGGTGCATTTAAAACCTATCATCAACTACCAAGGAATGTATGAAAATTAACCTTAACAAATACTAAAACCCACAAGTTGTGAAGGTTTAATAATTCCTAAGAGATCTACCTAAGGCACCCAAAGTTATATATTCTAAAAAGGAATGGGCCAATATTAGACTCACTAAGTAGAAAATCAATAGGTTGGAATTCATAGTTACTCCATATCATTTTTCTACTAGCCTAATTTACATTTATTGGGGTAGTTCCCATATCATAGAAATATATTCATTCAATCATAATGTCATAATACAAATTTGAAGGTTTAATAAATAAAATAATTAACTTTGCAGTTTGTGATACTCCAAAGAAGGCACTCTTCCTTACAGACATTGAGAAGATTAGGACCTCAAGAGTTCAATGTAAATAAATTTGATGTAGTGCCCCTCCGTGATTGGACCTTTTCATGATGTTTGATAAATGATGTTTCGGGTTGTTTAGTCTAAGTCGTTGTTAAATGGTATTTAAGTTGCCTTGGGTAATTAGATTAAATTAAATTATTAAGTTATCTATGTTTGATGTAGAATTAAATATATAATTAAATAAATTATTTTATTAAACAGGTGAATATGTTGTGTTGGATAATTAAATTATTAAATTAAATGATTAAATTATAAAGTGCTTTCACAATTAAATATAGAAATAAATTATTGTTTTTGATAAAGTAAGCAACATTTATAGGGTGTTGTACCCTTACACAATGAGCCTCAAGGGCCAAAAAAGATCAAGTCCATAAAACTAATTGAAAGCCAAAAAAGGATAGGAACAACAAAACTACAACACATCAACCACAGACAGACAACAGAGACACAAAACACAGACCTAGGCAACAACTAACTGGCATTGTCCCATTTTTTGAACAGGAGGTCCACAACGTTGTCCCTGACCCGTTCTTGATCCTCCTAGATATTATTGCCCTCCAGCTCTTCTTTGATCACCGTGGATAAGGTGCTAGTCATAAAATGACCCAGCTTCATTGTGAAGCAGGTCAGGCCTTTGAATCTTTTGTCAAGCGTGTCCATCTTCTTTTTCAGTGCACAAAGCTCATCACCATCATCTATAGTCTTTTGATCCTTGCCAGGCTCAGCTTCTAGAGGGTGCAAAGACTGAGCGGCCAAGTTCTCTTTCAGAATGTTACTACTATCTGGGATAGAAAGGGGCCCTTCCACATTTTCTTCCTCTTCCTCCTTGGTCTCGTCTTCCTTATAATCCTTGATGTTTGTTTGCTCCTCCTCTGAGTCCTCAATAATCTGCCTTTTTTTGTTGTTTTTCACCAATCTCCCAGACCTTCACATGGTAGTCTCCCCTCCAGTCATGACCATGGCCTCCACAACCGTGTCACCTTTAGAATCTTTCCCCAAAATATTCTTCCCTTTGCCCTCTTTCACCATCAACTCCAACAAACCTTTTTTATCATCTTTTCCTTTTTTCTTTAAGTTGGCTCTGTAAGTAGACTTGGCTGAGGTGGCCTTGAGTTCACACAGGCTGGTCACAACACTTGTTTGTGCATTACCCACACCGCCCTTAATTTTTTTAGCAACATGTTTGGGTTTGGGGTTTTCAACAGTACCCAGGTTGGGTTTTCTAGAAGGGGTTTTTGATTCAGTAGGGGAGATATTTGTGACAGCTAGGGGTTCAATCTCATCAATACAAATAGCAGAAATGGCTCTAGGAGGACCTAAGGCCAAATGAAAATGGTAGAGCCTCAAGATAAGCCCCTGATGGAGAGGAAGAGGCAAAATGTCATTTGGGTTAAGACTAGCTATTTCTTTGCATTTTTCAATCAAATTCTCTAGGCCATGAGTAGAAAAAAGGAAAACTAAGCAGGATTTTGTGTCTAAGATGATTCGGTTGGGAAAAAAGATAGAAAAAGTAGGTTTTAAACCTACCTTCAAGTGTGATATACTTCATAAGGGCTAAACACACCTGGTCCCAAGGTTGTACAAGGACCTCCCATTCAAAGGCTGACTGGTTCTGGACCGGCTCCTTGTTCCCCACGAAAAAAGCTTTCATATTGTCATTGTCTGGAGTCTAAGTATGCTTCATATATTTCTTCCTAGTGCACTACATCTCGGTAGCTTGGGCTATCACCTCTTCGCTGACTTCCAAGAATTTGCGAATTGGCTAGACAGGTTAGGGTCGTGGCCCACAAGAATCTCCATGAGAGGAGCAAGGCCATCCTCAACACATATATGCCAAACCAAAGGATTCTAATAGAATTCTCCACAATTATCAGGCTCGGTCTGAACGTGATCACCACCCATGATATTAACCTACACAAGAAACTAGAAAACTTGCAAGAATAAAAAGTTAGAAACATCGGCAGAGCAATAGGCTTTCTTCACATTGTGGATATTAAGGCCAAGAGTGCATCGTTGGATAATCACACCAGTGTGCAAATCACACGAGTGAAGGGAAAGATCACCAATCAAAGACTTAACGGTGTCATTAGTGTGAATCTTAAGGTGATTACAGATAGCTAAGCAAGAATTGATGGGCGAGTAAGGTTTCTTGGCCATAATGCAATTGCACAAAAAATTATGCAGGGTGGCCGCTTGGCCAAATTTAGAAATGTCAATGTAAGCATGTTTAGAAGTCGGCGCTAAATTAGTAGGATTGAAGGCGCTAGAAGGGAGCTTTCCCTCATTATGAAATTTCACATCTAAATTCATAACCACGGTCTTAAGGAGGGCATGATGAGTTAAAAAAATCCCAAAGAGAAGATATCACAAAGTATGGCCCCTCAAAATCATAATTGTCACGTACATGTGAAATCCCTTCGTAGAGCTGCCTCCATTAACCACGTGACTAGCCTTTAAATTTGAATTTTACCACTTGTAGTCCACCTCAGCATTAGAACTCGTCCACCAGGCCCAAAGAACAACCAAGTGGACCCCCCAAACGACACCCATCAACCGAAGAATTGAAATCATCATAATAAATGGGTGTTTTGTTCTTTCAAGATGAGATCTTGAATCCTTGGTGGTAAATTCCCCATATTTCTCCAACATTTAGAGTAACCCCAATAGGTACCACAATTATCCCAACGCATCCGCCACTTGGTTACCCTCCCTAAAAATGTGTCACTTTTTCTACTCTTAGCTTGGATAAAAGGAAACTTATATCCAATAGAATATCCTTCGTACTCCACCCAATCAGTCTACCAAGATTCACAGCATCAGTGATGGACTTAGAGTCCCCTTCAATGTGAAGGTTTACAATCCCCAAAGAAACAACAATTTGAAGGCCCATTAGCAGTGCACGAGCCTCCGCAACAATTTAAGATTGGAAACCAATACCTCCTGTAAACCCAACAACCAATTCCCCCTGGGGCCTCTAATCACTCCTCCAATGCTAGCCTTGCCTGGATTGCCCTTAGCAGCCCTGTAAAAATTGAGTTTGAACAACCTCTGTCTGGAGGCTCCCATTTGGTTTTTTTCTTGGCCAGGGATTTAGTATTGTCAAACAAGCTAACATCTAATTTCTGGTGCCAGGCCTTGGCCATTCTTATTTCATAATCAAAAGGTCCCTTCTCTGGAGGTTTCCCATTGAAGAGAGATTTTTTCCTCAATAAGCCGGACACTGATACCAAAAACTTCCATAGGACTCCTCTCAATATTTTTGAAGACCCTGTTAATTCCTTCCTTCCATAGATACCAACCAATAATAGGAAGGACCTGGTTCCAGATTTCTCCAGGAAAGGGGTGGATATAGGGACAACGTCAGCCCAAAATGAAGGATATGATATCCTGCACATGGCCCAAGAAACACCCAGTCTTTCAAAAGCCATACCCCAAACTTGAGCAGCAAACAGATAGTGTAACAATAAGTGATTAACAGTTTCCTCACTGTATTTACATAATAAGCATCTGTTGGGGATATAAAATCCCCGTTTCCTCAAATTATCCTAAGTAAGAATCTTATTATGACAGGCAGTCCACTAGAAGAAATTAATTTTAGGGATCATATGGCAGTTCCATATCTTCTTCCAAGGGTCAACCACAATACCCTAGTTTGTCAACACAGTATACGCCGACTTAACAGATAGATCCCCTTGTTTGTCAAAGGTCCAAAAAAACTCATCTCCCCTGTCAAAGGAGGGAAGCCTAGTAAGAGAGTAAGTTCTGGAGAGACCTAGCCAAGCAAAAAAGGTCTTGTGAAAGAGAACAACAGAGAGATAGATCCTTCCACACCCTAGCTCCTGGATGTCTGAAAACATAATCACTGATATGGAAACCAAAGTACCTCTGGGCCAACCTCTTGAGATTCCTGAAATCAAAACTTTCCAGGGGGATATCAATTAACCATGGGTCTTCCTAGAATCTGATCCGATTACCATTACCCATTTTTCATTTAATCCCACTCCTGAGCAAGCTCTATGTGTTGTAGATGCTCCTCCAGGCTAAGGAGCCCTATGGGTGAACCTCTGAGAGGCAACTGATCAAAGGTTTGTTCTAAAGATATTTGGAATTCATTATTTTACACCAATCCTTAGTATTCCTTATCTGATCCTAGCCCACCTTGGCCATCAAGGCCTTGTTAGTGTTGACAATATTCCTGATCCCAAGGCAACCACAATGTTTGCGCTGGCAGACCTTTTCCCATTTGACCAAAGCAAATTTATTCTTATCCTAAGTCCTAGACCAAAGGAAGTTCCTTTGGATTTTTTTAAATTTATCAACAATATACCTAAGTATCTTAAAAATAGAGAGGAAGTAAATTGGTATTCCTTGAAGAGCAGTAGTGAGAAGTTGGAGCTTACCAGCATGGCTTATGATGGAGCCTTTCCACCCAACAAGTTTCCTTTGAGTCCTTTCAAGCACCGAATTCCAAAATTTGGGGGTGAACTCCTTGATAGTGAGAGGGATCCCAAGGTAAACCAAAGGGAGAGTCCCACTTAAATAACCCAGAACCGCAGTCACCCTGGCTTGCAAGTTAGGTGTGTTGTTAAAGAAATAAATCATGCTTTTATTATAGTTGACGCTTTGACTAGAGTAGACAACATAATTGTTAAGGCAAGTTTTCCATTTCCTAGCTTCCATCACAGAGGCTTTCCCAAAGAGAAAGGTGTCCTCCACAAATTGTTGCACCACAATCGGGTCCAGGAAAGAAGCCGCTTTGATTCCCTTAATAGAGCTGGTGCAGGAGCACCCCAAAGTGCATCTAGGAGAGTTAACTAGAAGGTCAAGAATTAACAATTTGTTTTAGATCAAATGTAGCAAACTCCTTCCATTCTTTGTGTTTGTGCCTTAGAGGCATTTGAGGTCAGGTATTATGTTCATAAAGGTCATGTTGACCATCTGCTAGATTGGGGTTTGGCTACAAGGAGGAATTATGACCTTTGTAGACCTTCCTAGGTGTCAGTTTTTTCAAAATTTTGCAAATAAGGCCTATTGGGAAAGCCACAAGCAGTCATGGAACAGTTAGGCTCGAGCTTAACTGATTTGGAAACCTTTATAAGGTGTGTCTCGACCTGTTGGAAGGTCGGAAGCTTTTGTAATGTGGAAAGTTCATGAAAACTAGTGTGGACAGTGAGAAGAATTGTATAATTTTTTGTGCTATGCTTTGAATTTGTGTGATCAGGAGCGATCATGGCTTTGTAAATTGGTGTATCTTTTGGTGTAAACTGTGTTCTAAGTTTGTGTGGTAGAATTTAGGTTGTGTTATCAATTTGCAGGTGTTGTTTGCTTAATTTAGTTGTTTCTTTTTAGTTATTAACCTGACAGTCAGACTGTAAAGGATGGAGTTCTAGTTACATTCCCACTATACTTGTGTACGGGCCCTTGGGAACTATAATTAGGCTCCATGTCTATATATAGATTAGGGTTAGGGTGGTTGGGAGTCCAGGAATCATGGAGAAAGTCTTCTCCTAGGTGAGCTTGACAGTGCCCGACTAGGAAAGACAGGAAGTGCAAAGCACTTGGTTTGCAGGGGTGACCTTTCCCTGACAAGTCATGTGGTGGAAAGGTAGATAGATTCCTTGCAAAGGCTTGGAATGAAGGAGGAGGCTTCACCAGTCCATTTGATTGGAGAACAAGCTGACAATTCACTGTGAGGTCAGGAAATGGTTCAAAAAGGGCCTAAATTGCTAAATGGAAGGTTATGGTTGTGTATAGTCAGATGAGGATGGAGACCTCCACAACCTTTGATGGATAGTCACCAGGACCGAGAATCCTAAGATAAGAACCTACATTCTTTGGAGAGTTTTAGACCTCTAGCCTAATCTCTCAGAGTTGGAGGCCTAATAGGGACTCTTGGCTAGTAGCCTTTTTAACCCTAGATGAGGGTTTTGTGAAAGCGATGGACAAAGGAAGCAAGGTGGAGTTTTTAGAACTAATTTATGATGGTGTGAACCTGTAGGAATCATCCCCACACCCCTCCAAAGAACAAATTGAGAGTTGGGAGTAGTTAGCCTTTAGGGAAGATTAAGGGCTAAGGGAAGAATAGGAGCATTACACCAAGGTTGGCTGGGTAGATTGTAATTGAGATGGTAGTGGGGTTGGCCAGGAGAACCAGGGGTACCTAAGAGAAGGTCCTAAAGGTTAAGGTGTTAAGACACCAAGGATATCTTTCTAGAAAAGATCCAAAGCATGGAACAGTGATTGTTCCATCCAACCCTACCCTATCAGATTGGTATCAGAGCAAGTTAAATATTTGGGATAGAATCTTGTATGTCAGACCTTGAATCCAGTGGTTCCACAACCATGGTGACAAACATTGAGTTGGAAAAGAAGGTTGAAGATCAGGAGGAAGATAATAGGAGGTTGAGAGAAAGACTAGCTCAACTTGAGGAAGCATTGAGCAATGTGCAAATCAAGGCCGATGAGGTCAGTGATAGATTGGAGGGCAAGGTGCCAAAGAGTGAAGAGGTTGCAGAGGAAGACAAGACCCCTAAACCTGATCCTGTTCTACAAGAGGATCCTTTCTTGAAGGCATTGAAAGCTTTGACTGGGAAAGCACTTGAAGGCATACCACTATTTAGTGGGAAATTGGAAGCTAATCTAGTCCTGGATTGGATAGAAGGCATGGAGAACCATTTTGAATGTGATGGAGTCACTGAAGCACATAAGGTGAAGGTGGCCAAGTCTAGATTGAGAGGATCTGCCTTGACATGGTGGAAATTCATTCAGACAAAGAGGGAAAAGGAAGGCAAGAGGCCTATTTCAACTTGGAAAGGTATGGTGGCAAAAGTGAGAGAAGCATATATACCAGATGATTATGAGATTCAGTTACACAAGAAAATACAAAGCTTGAGGCAAAGAGACCAAGATGTGAACACTTACACTGAGGAGTTTCAAAAACTTTGTATGAGGTCCAATGTTTTAGAAGATGAAAGTCTCAAGGTGGCTAGGTATCTTAACAGCTTGAAGTGGAATATCCAAGAGGAGATGACTCTTCTAGTCCTAAGACAGTACACCAGTGCTATCAATTAGCTATTAAGATTGAGGAAAGAAGCAAGAGGAAACATGATCAGGCTTCTAAGAGTAGAGGCAAAGGCAGAGATCAAAGGGATCAAAGAGGACATAAAGGTGGCTACCAAGGTAGAGGAAATGAAGAAAGAAACCAAGGTGAATCTAAACTCACAGAGCATGGAGGTGAAACATCTTCTAGAGGAGGTTATGGAAGAGGTAGAGGTTCTCAAGGAGGATCCAATAGAGGAAGAGGAGCAGGCAAGAACAATTCATATTTTGCTAATATGAAATGTTACCATTGTGGTCAAGTAGGACATCCAGCTTATAGGTGCCCAAAGAAAGTATCTTCATCTAATACTGAGAAGAGGGTGGCATATGCTCAAGAAGACACCATGAGTACTAAATCACCAAAGGTCAGCCACATTGAATCTAAAATGGGGGAGAATCTGATGTTTAGGAGAGTTTTGATCAAACAACTGGTCAAGGAGGAGCCAAAACAAAGAAGAGCTCTATTTAGAGTGAGATGCAAGATACTTGGGAAAGTATGTAAGGTTATTGTAGATTCAATTTCAACAGATAACATCATCTCAGAAGAGGCATTAAAGAAGTTAAAATTGGAGAAGGTACCCCACACTAACCCCTACAAAGTAACATGGTTGAACAAAGGGCAGAGTGTTCTTGTCAATGAGAAAGTAACGGTGGAGTTTTCCATTGGAGGGTACAAGGATAAGTTAATTTGTGATGTGTTACCCATGGATGCATGCCATCTACTATTGGGCAGACCGTGGCAATATCACAGAAGTGTCATGTATGATGGGAAGGAGAATACTATTTCTTTTAAAAAGGATGGGAAGACATTTAAGTTGCAGCCACTGTCAGAAGAAGAAGAAGGACAGTCAAAGACACCAAGTGTCCTATTAAGCAGTGGCAATGAGTTCCTTAACAACCTACATCAAGGGGGTGAAGGATATGTGATCATGTTGCAATCCAAAGAAGAGGACAAGACTGAGAAAACAGTCATACCCGGAGCAGTCCATAAATTGCTTGAGAAGTATAAGGACATAGTAAGTGATGGTGCACCTGCAACTTTACCTCCAAGAAGGGCCATTAGTCATCAGATTGACTTCATACCTAGAGCTTCATTGCCTAACAAAGCAGCTTATAAGCTTACACCGGATCAGAATCTAGAGGTAGCTAGACAAGTATAGGAGTTGTTGGATCAAGGATTGATTAGGAAGAGCATCATCCCATGTGCAGTGCCAGTGGTCTTAGAAACCAAGAAAGGAGGCAAGTGGAGATTATGCACTGACTCTAGAGCAATAAATAGAATCACAATCAGGTGTAGGTTCCCTATTCCTAGGATTGAGGACTTGATGGATTGTCTTGGAGGAGCTCAGCACTTCACCAAGTTGGATCTCAAGAGTGGATACCATCAGATCAGAATCAAGGATGGAGATGAGTGGAAGACAACCTTTAAGACAATAGATGGGTTGTATGAGTGGAGAGTTATACCATTTGGCCTCTCTAATGCCCCTCTCACATTCATGAGGCTCATGAATGAAGTGCTCAAGGAATTTACAGGGATATTTGTGGTGGTATATCTTGATGATATACTCATCTTTAGCAAGACAACAGAAGAACACTTAAAACATGTGGAGTTGGTTCTTAGAAGATTGCAAGAAGAGAAGTTAGCCATCAACCTAGAGAAGTGTGAGTTCTTTAAACAAGAGCTTGTATATTTGGGTTTTGTAGTGTCCCAAGGATCATTGAAAATGGATCCAAGCAAGGTGGAAGCGATACTAAGGTGATCTACACCAACCACAGGGACTGAGGTAAGAAGTTTCCATGGATTGGCTCAATTTTATAGGAAATTCATAAGAAACTTTAGTGGCATATGTGCACCAGTCCTAGAGACAATCAAGGGTGGTTTGAAAACTAAGATTGTGTGGACTCAAGAAGCTGAGAAAGGTTTTGAGAAACTGAATAAAGCAGTGGCAACTCAACCTATTCTCTTATTACCAAGCTTTGACAAATTGTTTACTATGGAGTGTGATGCTAGTGGAGTTGTAGTAGGAGGAGTGCTTAGTCAAGAAGGCAGGCCCATAGCTTTCTTCAGTGAAAAGCTTAATGAAGCTAAGAAGAAGTATTCTACCTATGATCTAGAACTTTATGCTTTGGTTCAGTCACTTAGGAAGTGGAGGCATTACCTTCTACCCAAGGAGTTTGTGGTCTTTACAAACAATCAGGCACTTAGTTATATCAACACCCAAGAGAAGTTGAGCAATAGACACTTGAAATGGATGGAGTACATCCAAGATTTTACTTTCACCATCAAGCATAAGAAGGGACAATTAAACAAGGTAGCAGATGCATTGAGTAGAAGATTGTTGACAGTGTAAGAGATACAGATCAAGAGCATTGGAATAGAGAGTTTCAAGGATCTCTATGGGGAGGATGAAGATTTCTTAGAGGCCTACAAGGTATGTTCTAACTTTGAGAATCATTTTCATAGCCAATACTCGGAGTATACTTTGCAAAGTGGGTTTTTGTTTAAAGGGAATCAGTTATGTGTTCCAAAAGGGTCAATGAGAGAGAACCTCATTCAAGAAAAGCATAATGGTAGTCTTAGTGGATATTTTGGCATCAACAAGACATTAGAACTAGTGCAAAGGTTCTACTATTGGCCTAAGTTGTCAAGAGATGTCAGGAGGTATGTGGAGCAATGTGTAGTGTGTATGAAAGCTAAGGGAGGAGCTAGTAATGCTGGTCTATATCAACCCCTACCCATTCCTAACAGACCATGGGAGTGTGTTAGCATGGACTTTGTGGTAGGACTCCCTAAGACCAAGATAGGATTTGATAGTGTCTATGTGGTGGTAGATAGATTTAGCAAGATGAGTCACTTTATCCCTTGCAAAACCACTCATGATGCTAGCTATATAGCTCACCTTTTCTTTAAGGAAATTGTAAGGATCCATGGATTGCCTTTAAGCATTGTTTCAGACAGGGATGTGAAGTTCATGAGTCACTTTTGGAAGACTCTATGGAGCAGATTAGGTACCAACCTGTCTTTTGGATCAGCTTACCATCCTCAGACCGATGGTCAAATAGAGGTGGTTAATAGGGTGCTAGGTAACCTTCTAAGGTGCCTAACCAAAGAGTATGGATAGACATGGGACATGGTTATCTCACAAGCTGAGTATGCTTATAATGATAGTGTGAACCGGACCACAGGGAAGATTCCTTTTGAGATTGTGTATGGAATGCACCCAAGAGGTATATGTGAGCTCAGGGATCTAGGGGCTATGGAACATAGGAGTGGACATGCAGAGGACTTCACTCAAACCATGAAAGAGATTTAGGAGCAGGTAAAGAAGACAGTCACCGAGGCTACTCAAAAGTTGAAAGACAAGGTAGATATGTCAAGAAAGGATTTAAAATTTACAGTAGGAGACTATGTCATGGTTCACCTTAACAAATCTAGTTTGCAGAAGGGTACATCAACCAAATTGTAGATGAAAATATTGGGACCATGCAAAGTATTAGCCAAATATGGGAAGAATGCATACAAGGTGGAGCTACCTGTAGATTTGGGGATTTCACCAATGTTCAATGTAGCTGATTTGATTAGGTATAAGGGATCAGTCAATGACATGGATCAGAATAGTAGGGATATCTTCAAGGATGTAAGCAACATACCCTTACCTATTCAAGACAAGCTTCAAGCAAAAAGGATCTTGGAGTCAAGGGTGAAGAAATATACAAGGCATAAAGTGTACATGGAGCATCTTGTCAAGTGGAAGAACAAACATGAATTTGAGGCTACATGGGTGGATGAAGCTCAATTCAAGAAGTAGGGAATTGACCCATCTCTAATCTCTCCTCACATTCCTTAAAGTATATGCAGAGGGGGAGAATGGTGCAAGAGCACCCTCCTGTAGTTCATTTAGGATGGTTGTCTAGAAGGTCATCAATTGGTAATTTGTTTTAGAGCAAAGGTAGCATTCTCCTTCTAACTCTTGAATTTGTGCCTTAGAGGAATTTGAGAACTTGCATTATGTTAGTGAAGGTCATGTTGACCATTTGTTAGATTGGGATTTGGCTACAAGGATGGTTGAATACCTTTGTAGACCTTCCTAGGTGTTAGTTTGTTTAAAATTTTGCAAATAAGGCCTATTGGGAAAGCCACAAGCGGCCATGTAATAGTTAGGTTTGAGCTTAACTGATTTGGAAACCTTTATAAGGTGTGTCTCGACCTATTGGAAGGTTGGAAGCTTTTGTATTGCTTACGACTTCATGAATACCAGAGAGGACAATGATAGAATTGTATAATTTTCTGTGTTATGCTTTGAATTCATGTGATCAGGAGCGATCATGGCTCTGTAAATTGTGTAGTTTGTGGTGTAAGCTGTGTTCCAAGCTTTGTGTGGTAGTACTTAGGTTGTGTGATCAATTTTTAGGCGTTGTTTGTTTAATTAAGTTGTTTTTTTTTAGTTGCTGACCTGACAGTCAGTTTGTAAAGGATGGAGTTCTAGTTACATTCCCACTATACTTTGTGTACGGGCCATTGGGAACTATGATTAGGCTCCATGTTTGTATATAGATTAGGGTTAGAAGTGGTTAGGAGTCAGGGAAGCATGGAAAAATTCTTCTCCTAGGTGAGCTTGACAGTGTCCGGCTAGGAAAGACAGTAAGTGCAAAGCACTATAAAGTGCAAGGGTGTCTGTTCAAAGCAATATCCTTGTTGAAGAGGGAAGATGTGATGGTTATTAAGATGTGGAAACAATGAGGAGACTCCATTAGTCCATTTGGTGAGAGGAAACCTCAATGGTCTGCAAAGAAGATAGGAAAAGACCTTCAAAACCTAGGTTCCTGAACATTTCTAGTTTAGAAGTGTTGTACGAGCAGTGGAGACTTAGGACCCCTAAAATCTTTCAGAGGTGGATATATGCCCTAAGAATCTCAAGGAAAGATTGGGTGGACTTTGGAGAACTTGAGAGTTCTAACCAGTTTTCTTAGAGTTGGAGACCTAATAGGGGCTCTTGGGCTAGTAGCCTTTTAAACCCTAGATGAGGGTTTGGTGAAAGCAATGGACAAAGTAAGCAAGGTGGAGTTTTTAGAGCCAATTTATGATGGTGTGAACCTATAGGAATCATCCCCACACCCCTGCAAAGAACAAATTGAGTGTAGTTAGCCTTTAGGGAAGATTAAGGGCTAAGGGAAGAATAGGAGCATTGCACCAAGGTTGGCTTGGTAGGTTGGAATTGATATGGTAGTGGGGTTGGCCAGGAGAACCAGGGGTACTTAAGAGAAGGTCCTAAAGGTTAAGGTGTTAAGACACCAAGGAGATCTTGCTAGCAAAGATCCAGAGCATGGAACAATGATTGTTCCATCCAACCCTACCCTATCACTATTCTACATCGCCATCCAGGGGAGTCTTCGAGTGGTGGCCTTCGAACACATGTGTGTCAATCTTGAAGGGCTACTTGTTCATATGACCCCACCGACCCTCAAGAGACTAGTATGTGGGATTTTTTTGTAGCTATGGAGATGGAGAGGGTAGCTAAAATTTTTCATGAGGCATATGGCATTGATAGTCAGGTAAAAGTTAGTGCATGTGTTCATTGAATTTAATTTATTAAATTTTGATTTTGAAATGCAAGATTAACTAAAAATGTTTTATTATTTTAATAAAATTGTAGGGTCATAGTGTTGAGAATGGATACACCAGCCCCCCACCAACCTATTTCTATAGTACACTTATCGCTAGGGTATGTAACTAGTAAAAATTATAAATTTATTGCATGTTAATGGCATTGTTTTATGAATGGTAATTTAATATGCAATTTTGGATGTTGAATAGACTAATATTGGAGGTTATGATGGAACACTTCCCAATGGCGGTGGATTTACTCAAACCTTCACATAGTTAATAGAATAAAGAGTTTAACTAATGAATCAAGTACTTAATAGATTTGTGTAGTTTATACATGCACATCATTGATTACATTGAATAATTTTTTGTTTTATTTTCAATTGTTGCGAGACTATACACCTCCAAATGTGACGAGGGCAATGGATATTGGTGTGACATCTACTATACAATCCTCAATGGCTCTGACAGAAGAGGTATGAGGAAAACTACTAAATTTAAATTTAAATTTGTTGTTATAGATGTTAGTTAGTGAAAAATAAAACCATTATTGATTCACATAGTTTAATTTATATTTGTATAGTTTATACAAGGCTTGAGTATGCCTGAGCATGGGTGTGAGAATATTTCCCTCATGGGGAGAGATCGTGAGATGGTTGTAAGTGATTATTTTGTCAAATATATCATTTTTTATAATGTAATTTCTATATATTCATGTTTTTACTTCTTATTGTAATAGTTAAAACTTCACCATGAACTAAACCCTAGGAGGAGTAGCAGGAGCACTCCATGAGTGCAGAAAAAATGAGTGACAGACCTATCACCATCCGAGCAAAAAGGAAAGGAAAAGATTTTATTTCCAAGGCATAGAGAGAAATAACTTTTGATTCCAGAGTCCTTTGTTGTATGCATGTATGGCAGTTTTGTACATATTTTTTATTGGACATATTTGACATTGTATGCCTAGATGGCATTCTCATAAGCCTATATGGATATTTTGTACATATATTTCATACTTATATCGACATATATTGATGTATTCCTACATGGCTATTTGGTTAATACAAATATCTTTTATCGATGTCTGTCCATATTTGCATTCTAAATTGATGGTTCAACAGATATGAGTTACATGTATTCAAGTGTATACTTTACAACTTACATGCATACTTTATGACTTATGTGCATTCGAATGTATACTTTGTGGCTTACATGTTTGCATGCATATACCTTGTATTCGTGCATAAACTTTGTTTTAATTTGTGTATACTATGTATTCGTGTGTATACTTTTTGAGGCTTACGTGTTTTTGAGTACTTGTAATTCCCTTATTGACATGTACATGTTTGACTTATTCACGCGTATAATTATTAATTGGTTAGCCCTAGCATTTATTTATGTCATCCTCAATGCATGATCCTTGAGATGGAGTATGAACACCCTCAAGGTCAAAAGGAGTTTCACATGCATTCTTCATAGGCTCATTTTGGTAGTGAAACCAAAAACCTCTTGCATCATTGAAACAATTTTTTTTTCCTTGATAGCAAGTTTGAAGCCATTATCATTCTCCATCAACTCTTCATGTATCCACTCCCCATTAATGGTTGTCTCATGACCTTCATGAAACCAATAACTTATCTCATTTGTGATACAAGAAATGTATGAAGATTTATCTTCCTCCTTATGAACCATTCATTATCATGAGAGATGGGTTCTTGTGAACCACTACTGATGAATCATGGGTCAATGAGTTTGACCTGTAAAACTACATGATTGAATCTTGATAGCAATATCACAATATTTATATATCTAAATGTGTTATTTCCTTCAGCTAAAATTTGTGCTTATACTTATGCGATTGATGTATGTTTGTGTATGGGATCATAGTAATTTCTATTTGATGATGATATTGTGTCTTTAAGGTTTATTTATTAAAGGGTGCATGAAACAATTTTTAAATCCTTAAAAATATTTGAATTTATTAGGTTTTTCTATTTGTCGAGTCTGGGCTCCGAGCTCGAGTCCAAGTCAAAAAATGGCTTGTCAAGTCTGAGGAGATTCCTATTTTTGTAACACTGGTGTGAACACATGGAGGAATAATGTATATGCTGATGAAGAGGGAACCCATCCTTGTTTCCAAACAAACCATGGTATAGATATGGTTGGTCGAGATAAAACAAATCAGTCTTCTAGATAGTTCCAACCATAATATTTCATGGCTACAAACACACCTTCATTACATGTGTGTTCTTGATCCTACTGAAGAAATGGTGGAACATGTTGTAGATCAAATATTGCAACCCTAAGTCTACAAGAAGGTTACTTGTCCTAATTTCCACAAATGTCTTTAAGATGTTCATCCTTCTTGAGTAATGTGAACTATTAATATCATCTATATCTTTGAAACTGTCTACAATCATGTGCAATACTGTAGAAGCTAGAGCTATATCTAATACTACAAATGACTGCTCAATGGAATCCTAATAGCAATATCACAATTTGACATATTGTAGAAAATACCTCCTACTTATCAATTGATGAGCTAAAGGGGCTCTATAATGAATGTTTCATAAGGCACAACACTTGCTGAAGGTTTTGCAAATGGGGTTGCAAGCTAAGTGGGCTTAACCTTGGGGAAAAAACTTTGTGGTTAAGCGCTTGAGCTGGAGTATACTGGAGTGGGTGACCTCCCAGGAAGGCCTAGTGCCTCACCTCTATGAGCATCACCTAGATGCAGTGAGTGCTAAATGGGCCATTCAATATCAGTTCAAATTTGTTGCTTTAAATAACTTACAAATTTGCAACTTTAGACTCCTCCAACCTAAGGGATAGATCTGATGGAACATAGCTCGGAGCGATTCCACATGTTTTGGTGCAAAAGAGGACCATTCCTAGCGTAAACATACCTATTTGGACATGTTGGAATAGTCTGCTTGGTCATAAAAGTTGCACCAATTTGCACTGCTTGCATTTGATGCTTTTTCCATCAAGTGAAAATCTGCCACCACTGGAAAACCACTCCGAGATAGCCAAAACTGAGAGAGGTTTTTGTAGAAAGGCTCAACACAATTCTATAGGATTAGGTGAGAAGTTCCTAAGTATCATTGTATCTGAGTAATAGCATGCTGAAGTTTGCAGCCATTTTGCAATTTGGACCCTTAAGGGATCGATCTGGTGGAACATAGCTTGGAGCGATTCCACATGTTTTAGTGTGAAAGACAACAATTCCTAGTGTAAAAATACCTATTCAGATGTGTTGGAACATTTCACTTGGTCACAAGAGTTGCAGATCAAAAGTTGCACCACTTTGCAACTTTGCATAACTTGAATTTGACACTTTTTCCATCAAGTGAAAATTCACTGCCACGAGAAAACCACTCCAAGATAGCCAAACCTGAGAGAGGTTTTTCTAGAGGGGCCCAATGCCTTTCTATAGGATTAGATGAGAAGTTTCTAAGTGTCACCGTATCCAAGTAATAGCATGCTGAAGTTTGTAGCCATTTTGCACTTTGGACCCTTAAGGGATCGATCCGGTGGAACATAGCTCGGAGTGATTCCACGTGTTTCAGTGCAAAAGAGGACCATTCCTAGCGTAAACATACCTATTTGGATGCATTGGAACATTCCTCTTGGTCACACAAGTTAAAGAATAGAAGTTGCACCACTTTGCAACATTGCACTGCTTGCATTTGATGCTTTTTCCATCAAGTGAAAATCTGCCAGCACGGGAAAACCACTCTGAGATAGCCAAAACCAAGAGAGGTTTTTGTAGAGGGGCTCAACACAATCCTATAGTATTGGATGAGAAGTTTACAAGTGTCATGGTATCCGAGTAATAGCATGTTGAAGTTTTCAGCCATTTTGCACTTTGGACCCTTAAGGGATCGATCCGGTGGAATGTAGCTCAGAGCGATTCCACATGTTTTGGTGCAAAAAAATACCATTCCTAGCATAAAAATACCCATTTAGATGTGTTGGAACATTTATTTTGGTCATACGAGTTGCAGAGCGAAAGGTGCACCACTTTGCAACTTTGCACAGCTTGAATTTGACACTTTTTCCATCAAGTGAAAGTCCGCCGCCATGAGAAAACCACTCCAAGATAGCCAAAACTGAGAGAGGTTTTTCTAGAGGGGCCCAACACCTTCTTGTAGGATTAGACGATAATTTTCAAAGTGTAACAGTATCCAAGTAATAGCATGCTGAAGTTTGCAGCCATTTTGCACTTTGGACCCTTTAGGGATAGATCCGGTGGAACATAGCTCAGAGTGATTCCACGTCTTGCAGTTTGAAAGATGACCATTCCTAGCATAAACATACATATTTGGACATGTTGGAATAGTCCACTTGGTCACACAAGTTGCAGAACGAAAGTTGCAGCACTTTGCAACTTTGCACTACTTGAATTTGATGTTTTTTCCATCAAGTGAAAATCTGCCGCCAAGAGAAAACCACTTCAAGATAGCCAAAACCGAGAGATTTTTTTCTAGAGGGTCCCAATGCCTTTCTATAGGATCAGACGAGAAGTTTCTAAGTTTCATGGTATCCAAGTAATAGCATCCTGAAGTTTGCAACCATTTTGCACTTTGGACTCTTCAGGGATCGATTCGGTGGAACATAGCTTAGAGTGATTCCATGTGTTTTGGTGCAAAAGGGGACTATGCCTAGCGTAAAACTACATATTCAGATGTTTTGGAATAGTCTGATTGGTCACACAAGTTGCAAAATGAAAGTTGCACCACTTTGCAACTTTGCATTGCTTGAATTTGATGCTTTTTCCATCACGTGAAAATCTGCCGCCATGAGAAAACCACTCCAAGATAGCCAAAACCGAGAGAGATTTTTCTAGAGGGGCCCAATGCCTTTCTATAGGATTAGATGAGAATTTTCTAAGTCTCATGGTATCCAAGTAATAGTATGCTGAAGTTTGCAGCCATTTTGCACTTTGGACCCTTCAGGGATAGATCCGATGGAACATAGCTCAGAGCGATTCCACGTGTTTCAGTGCAAAAGAGGACCATGCCTAGCATAAAAATAAATATTTGGACATGTTGGAATAGTCTGCTTGGTCACACAAGCTGCAAAATCAAAGTTGCACCACTTTGCAACTTTGCACTGTTTGAATTTGATGTTTTTTCCATCAAGTGAAAATCCGCCGCCATGAGAAAACCACTCCAAGATAGCCAAAACCGAGAGAGTTTTTTTTAGAGGGGCCCAACGCCTTTTTGTAAGATCAGATGAGAATTTTCTAAGTGTCATGATATCCAAGTAATAGCATTCTGAAGTTTGCAGCCATTTTGCACTTTGGACCCTTAAGGGATCGATTCAGTGGAACATAGCTCAGAGCGATTCCACATGTTTCGGTGTGAAAGAGGACCATTCCTAGTGTAAACATACATATTCATATGTGTTGGAATAGTCCGCTTGGTCACAAAAGTTGTACCACTTTGCAACTTTGCACTGCTTGCATTTGATGCTTTTTCCATCAAGTGAAAATCTGCTACCACGAGAAAACCACTCCAAGATAGCCAAAATCGAGAGATGATTTTCTAGAGGGGCCCAATTAATTTTTGTAGGATTAGATGAGAATTTTCTAAGTGTCATGGTATCCGAGTAATAGCATGCTGAAGTTTGCAGCCATTTTGCACTTTGGACCCTTAAGGGATCGATCTGGTGGAACATAGCTCGGAGCGATTCTACATGTTTCGGTGAAAAAGAGGACCATTCCTAGCATAACAATACCTATTCAGTTGTGTTGGAACAATCTGCTTGGTCACAGGAGTTGCAGAAAAATGTGTACAAATTGTATATATGACCTTTATATGACCTTTTTCACATTGTTTACATTTCAAAATTCAAAGTTTGCAAATTTTCCTACTCAAGGCATTTACAAAACAAGATGGTACTACACCAAACATGAACACCAACCTTAAAATATTTGATTATATCTCATTATGTAATTAAATCTTATTACAATGCCTCTGGCACTTTGTTCTCTCAGATTGTTTACAATGTCACTCATACATTCAAGATTCTCTTGAAATGTCTACATCATAGGTGCTCATTATGAGGTTAACTTAAAATGAGTAACTTGAGATTCCCTCGCTAAGCTTCACACACTCTCTTATAATGGCTTGAAATAAAAATTGAGATTTGTCAAAATCATCAAAATAAGTATGTTGCATTGCTTTTTTGGATTAGATTCTCCTTGATGACTCTTAAATCAGCATTTTTGCAACGAAAGATCAATCAATTTTTAGTAGTTTACTTACAAATATGCAAAGTAAAAGATAAAAATACAGAGCATCCAAAATGGAAATGAAATAAAAATAGATGGAAGGCACTTACAGATGTTGCATGCAGGCATCAAAATAAGGATGTTACATTGCTTTTCTGGCTGACATTCTCTTGGATGGCTCATACATCTGCATTTTTTGCAAGGGGACACCAATCACTATAAAAGAAGATGATAGCATTGGCATCAAAAAAATTAATGTGCATACAAGTATAAAGTTAATGAGAACCAATGTGTATATACTTACAAATTAATCCAATGAACCATTTGAGTGTACTCTACTATTTATTGTGTCAAGTATTGCCTCATGGTCAGACTCATAGACCTTCTATAACGTCTTGTTCAAAGGTCTACCCCCATATTTGGTCAAATGAACATTGGATGTCACGACAAGGTTCGAGTAATGAAGAATCTTACGATGCATGTTAAAGTCCTGAAATAGCCAATGTTTAACACTTGAATGTGGGTACCTTCTAAGCCATGTTCTAGTAACCACAACTAAGCCTGTAGGGTATTCAATGTTTTCTCCATCTATAACTGGGGCCTCCAATTTTTTTTCAGTCTCAACACAATGACACAAGTAATAGTTTGTTCCCTCTTCATTGTCTTCATCTACAATAACTGCATAAACATGCCCTGCATTGATATGTGCAAAAAATCTCTTGAAATTTGTCAACATTACGAATATAGTACAAAGTAAGATAACGATATGTAATTTCAACAACTAAGAAAGTAGATATATCACCTGGTTGAAGTAGATCTGATACGTGGTCAAAGTCAACCGATGATTCCATCTATGTTAGTTCTAGTGCCATCAAAGGGCGATACGTGTGAAGTGGGCTAAGATAACTTTTGAACCATTTGTCAACCCACTCCCCTAACTCACAATCATTCCAGGCTTGCATTGTACATGAAGAACAAAAACATGCCATCTTTCATGTATTGATACTCCATGAACCTGAATTTGAGCTAAGGAAAGAGTGTACCTCACTCGATCCTATTAGTGTACAACAATCTTCATATGGTGCAATGTTAATATCATCCATCAACCTAAAAAATCTATGAATTGAAGAGATACCTTCATTACTTGGACCCATCAAAGAATTACACCACTCGATGATTGATTTTGCATCTGTCAACTTTGCATTGTCTTTATACTTTAACTCTTCCCATGCTAATTCTCTTTGCACACATGCTCCTACACCATCATGCTCCCCCTTTCCATGTCTAGCCTCACAAAAGTTCCACATATGTTGAATACCTGTAATGACATGCATCCTGCACAACCAGTAGAACATGCACGAGTTCTTGAACTGTGTTGCACAGTTATCAGACCATATTATATGTTGCTTGTGTTTTATGCCCCTTCGAGCCAAACCACTGTAGAACATCTAGAAGCAACCTTGCACAAACTCTGGAGAATGTGTGCGATCATCACTAATGTAAAAGAGGTACTCCCTCAATACCTTCCTTTGCTCATCTATACTATCAGATGCATGAATGAATGCTATGTGCACAAATATTGAAAGTTGTGTGGAGTTGTAATACTATGACTGCATCTCATGTTGTGGTTGTAGATTGTAGTTCTCTGCAAATTCAACCATGGATACTATTCTTCCAACTGGAAAGGTGTCCTTGCATAGCTTGAACTGCGTGTCCAACCATCAGGCTCTATAGGTATGCATTGCAAACTCAGACAGTATACTATCACGAAATGTGGTCATAAATTGGTACAATGGAATATTCTCAATAACCAAATCACACCTTTTTGCTTGAGACCCATCTTTTGTAGTATATGCCACTATTTTATACTTCCCGAACTCTACTAGTTTTTGTCCCACCTCATTTTTGCTTTCCATATGTTGACATACTGGCATACGCTGGAAGCCACCACAACGCTCGCATGAACCATCCAAGCATGTTGTCCTATAGAATATCTAGCCATCCTCTATTTCACATAATTTTTTTGATAAGAACTCTCTTGAAGATTTTGGTGGGGCTTCTATGCCACAATCCTAAAAAACATCGTTAGTATGTAAATCTAAATATATAGAATGATAAACATCATAATGGTTAGAAAACTCAATATGTAGTATACAACAACAGGTAGTGCGTGTGTGATTTATCTTGACATAAAAAGGTTTAAGAATTTTTAAAAATCTATGAGAAATACTAATTTGAGGATAATCATTTTCAAATTTCTAAAAAAATTGGGTTTGAGTAATATCCAAAAAATGCTTTGGATGTGGCTCACGATTCCGACTACTGATTCTCCTTCTTACCACATCCCTTTGATTCGGAGACAGCCTTGTGTTATTCTTCCAATACTCTTCAATTAGTGTTCTGAAGGATTGAACAACTTCTTTATCTTTTCGTGACAGTCTCCCCAAGAATGCCCATAATTCATTTGTATCATTGCCCTCAATTCTTTGCCGCCTTTGAATGACTCTTGATAAAAAATTTCTACTAATTCCCATTTGTTCACTAGTCTTTTTAATTAGACAAGCTCTCTTTGTTTGACAACTTACCAAAGTTGATGTAATGACACGTCGGGTGACATTACTATCCTTTGAGTGTGAGGTCTTATCCAAACTCTCATAAGCATCCATTAGATTCTTCACAATAGTGTCTTCACTCAATGCATTCGATGTTCTCAACCCAAGAGTCTTCATGATGTTCCTATACTTTACACCCCACATCATTTCAACAAATAGTTAACATATTGTAGTCTCATTTAGCCTTTCAAAGAATCATTCCCAAAATCTTATCAATATATCTTCTACAAGTGCATCCTGAAATCTTACCTTCCATGTGCTGCAAAATATCATCATCAATATTAATCAACTACTTTGGCTTTCTACGCAAAATTCTTGGTGGTGTTCTCCTAGGTACATACATCTCAACATTAGAAATTTCATCAATATTTAATTGAGGTGGGCTAGATTGCATACCTTTGAATGAGGGTGGAGAAGAAGACATACCTTGAGTTTCATATGGGGATGATGGCATACCTTCTTTGTCAATTCTGAGTGATGATGTACTGTCAACTTGAGATGTGTTGGATGGTGTCCAACAATATTCACTTGCGGTACATGGTGTCCCTCCATATTCCTTCATATTCACTTATCGTAGAGGGTGTGTCTCCAACTACGGTATCTGAATCTGTCTTACGATGATGCTTTGACATTCGTGCATGTTGTGCTGCCAATTCCCGTTCTCTTTTTGACGATTGAGGTTCCTCTACAATTGGATTTTTCTCATCAATCATTTCCAATTTCTTATTTTCACGATATGCTGCCACCCGAACTCTCTCCTTTTCTTTCAAGGTTTCCTTCTCTTCATCTGATAGTTTCCTCTTTGTCTTTTTCTTCGGCATGGCAAATAATTTTATCTATACCATAGTTATGAGACGAATATTAGTTCCTAAGAAATGTATCCATTTAAGTTAATTTAAAAATATATGTTATTGAATGCTTCATTTAAATAATACTTACAATCATTGTGTACAAAATTTAACCTAGCATGTAGACAAATGTGTACAAATTATGGAAGCACTAGGTTGGCCAAAGCACATTCCTAACTAACAGTGAATAACCATGATGGTGATTCTAAAAACTAATGAGTGTAATGGCATTGTGATTGTTTTATAATTTTGTGGTGTAGGAGCACCTTGACAATCTATGCTTGCATTTTGAAATTTGATTCAATTTTGGGTATCTTCATGTTGTAAGAGGGTCATTAAAGACATTTTCCATGTATCGGTTATATGAGCTTTCAAAGGTGGTTTTTTTTAATGTATAGGAATTGGGGAGAGTTTTTTGTCATTGAAAAATGTTTAAACAACCTCCATTGGCTCTAAGGGAGGATTTTTGTTCATTTTAAAATCCATTTTTTTGATTAAAAATGCTCTTTTGTAGAAATTCATTGGTTTTTTTGCACTTTCGTACACTTGTACGCATCTATACAATCTCCCCTTGATAGAAATATAATATAATATTTTTGGAACATGTCTTAACTCTCTAATGCATCAGTTTTGAGGGCTTAACATTATGTTTGAAGGGTGCAATTGACAATTTTCTGAAACTGCTCATTTCAAGCCAGTCAAGGGTTTGAGTAGGATTTAATTATGAAATTACCATCCCACCTACTATTATGATTTGTTTCTCAGTGGTATGGAATTTAAATTGTTAGATTAGGGTCTTTTATTGCTGAACATGCATTGGAATGAAACTAATAACATTAGGATGGGGTTCTTAGCTCAAACAAACACTTTTCCATGAGAATTTGAGGAACCAAGGAGTGATTTTGAAAAATTGTTGAAGGAGTGATCTATGTAATGAACTTTTGACCTTTTTTGGGGTATGTTTGAAGATGTTTGATGCTTTGGAATGGTCTGGGAAGGCTCGGGTATAGGAGTTTCTATAAACCCTCCCTCTTTGCATTGAAAAATTGGGGTTTTTGTATTGGAATCCTAGTTGAGCGGGTAAGGTCCTAAGACCTAGAAACTATCTTGTTTTGAGACCTAATTAAAGATTTTTTTTGGGTTTGGAAGTCTGGTGTGAAGATCTAAGGGTAGTTCCTTTGTAAAATTGGCCTACCTAAAGGCCTAAAATAGTGAAAAGGTCAGTTTTCTTAAAGTTGTCCCAAAGGATTCATGTGATGGGTTAAGGTATGTCTTGCAACTCTGAATTGGTGCTACAATCATTCTTTTATTTTCCTGGTGTTTTGGAAAGTTTTGGAGTTAAGGGCCCAAAATTGGTTTTGCATAATAACTAGATTCCAAGGGTGAAATATAGGAAATAATGTTTTTGTTTGTTGTCCAATTTGTAGGAGTGTTGATATTGGTCCATTACGCTGTTTTAATCTTCTTAGATTCATCTTGAAGGCAATTTGACATCTTCATGGTTTTGGGTCCTCTAACTCTGCATCAAAAATGAGTATCACAGTTTGAAGTGTGTGCATGGTTTGGGAGATACATGTGACAGTTTGCAAATGCTTGGCTCCTAGTAATGTGGACAGTGAACAAAGGAACTAAGTTTGTGTGTAAGGGAAGACTTCTGAAAGGTTTCATTTTTGTTTTACTAACTCAAACAAAGATTTATTAAGCAAATAATGGTTTGGTTGTACCTTAAGAATTATAGTTTGTGTTTGTAAACAATGGTGCCATTATGGAAGATTTAAGACAACTTGTGAATGACATAATCACCGGTTGATGTTTTGAGGAACCTAGTTGATTGTAATCAATTATTTTCAATATTTTCAAGGTGTTTTGAAGGTCATTAAGGAATTGGGAACTCTTAATGCTAATTTGAGTATATGAATCAAATGTTTTGTGAAGGGAAATATAGTTGAATAAGTGTGTCAACAAAGGTGTTGATTTATTCCTTTGTATTGCATCAATTTGTGCAGAGGTATTGGAAGGTGTTTGGACCCTTCGAAAGAATGGGAGAGGCTTGGAGTTGTCTTAAAGGATGAATTTTTGTGAATGGTTCCGAGTTTCTAATCAGCTTTATGCTATGTTACAATCAATTTTATGATGGCTAATCTATTTTTTTGAGTCTGAAAAAGAGTTGAAACCAAGTTCTAATGTTTTGATGAAAATATAATTGATTTTTTTTTTTGATCTTCTTCAATTTAAGTTAGGTTCAAAAGTACCCTTGATGATTTGTGGATCCTGGTAGATGCTCTGCATCAATATTAAAATGGTAATTGGCAAGTGTATATAATTGTGTATATAATGGTAATTTAAAATGTGCATTGACAACCTAAGGTTATAATGACAAAAAAAAATGAAAGAAAGACATAATAGAATGAAATAAAATGTGTAAAGGCTTCACATACCTTAAAAACCAGACTTTCAAATGGAGGAGTTCAACCCAATTATGTAGCCTTAGTTTCTTCTTTCTTCAAACTCCACAACAATTTGACTTGTTCAAAATATTGTTCCCTTCCACACTTCAATTGTATATCAGTTTTCAATGGAATTCAAACTTCAATTGATATTATATGTCTTTCAATGTGGAAACTCTGCTATTTCATGCAAAGGTGGTAAAAAGATCATGGAAAGGTGATGGAATGTGAAAAAGATGCTTGCACACTTCACAACATCATCAAAAAG
>VCHN02001330.1:0-23242 GCA_007115665.2 Sequoiadendron giganteum
TTCACCGACTGTACAAGTTTATTTGAACATATTAACCGCAAGAACGCATTCAGGGCAGTTAAGACCGGTCATTTTGATTTTGAAATACAAGGGTGTCTGCAATTGATCATTGGAAATTTCTGAAGCAGTCATGGTGATTTTGAATGCAATTGGTATGTATTAAAACAGTTATGCATTTTTTCTTTGGGTGCACGGAAATTTCTGTTCTAATTTGGTTTGCATGTATGCATTTTAGTTTTAGTTTTTTTAAGTTTTGGTTTGAATGTATGCGTTTGGTCACAGCATCGGATAATCATTAATCACAATAATTACTGAGCATGAACGGGCGGAGTCCAGAAAACTAAGCCGATCTCACTGCCCGCGTTGCTACATGCATAGGTAAAGATTAGATATAATACGATGGTCATAAGCTTGTGATGTGCCTAGTTACTGGTTAGTGCAGCTGAGCACCGCTAAAAGTTTGGCCAAATTGCCAGCTGCTGGGAACCACATTGTAGGAGGTAACTGTCCTTTCATCGCTGGTGGTGACTTGGAAAGACAAGCTCTGCCCGTTCAAGTAGCTGTTGCTCTGCCAATTTTGGCTCCAATTCCTTGACATTGGCTGCTACCCTGTTCTAGAGCCCTTGATGGACACTGCGTGGACATCCCCTGCTCCGCCAACGTTAGTGATCAGCACCAAATTGAAGTAGGAGTGACCATTAATGGTGAATCGAATTCCGCCCCTTCTATGGCAGGGCTCTCTGCAACAGCCAGGCAGAGTAATTATATGTCAGAGAAGTGAAAGCTAACTGAAGGAGAGATGTTCTTAATTAATTCACTTAGGGCAGAATAAGCCCCAAAAGCTTTCAAGGGGAGAGACAAACCTTTGGTATATAACTGGGACAATCCCGGCCTTATATTTAGCACGCTCCACAGCTGATTGAACAGAGCAGTGCTCAGAGCTGCTGTATAGGTTTCCATAACCACACGCTCCACCTGCATCATACATCAATACAAGTTTCCCCTATTAATAATACAATCGATGGCAGAAGAGGGCAAGAAAAGGCCAACATATATGAACAGTTCATATTAGCTTCAATTTCAAGTGGGTTTTATTGACATTTTAAAATTTTGTTTGCAGTATGAATTATTAATCAGAGTTCGAACAAATTTGCCAAATTTGTATTATGTATGTCTAATTTCATTAATCACTAGCTGATGCTGATTTGAACTTGTAAGTCTGTAGAGGGTAGGACAAGGTTAAAAGATATAGAGAATTCTTCCTATTAGCTTCAGATGAGATGGGTTTTTCTGGCTATTTTGAATTTCGTATTATGATTACTAATCACTAATTTTTTGGTTTGTTTATTTTTGACAGATTTTAACATATGGGTCGGCAGAAGAGCGCATGATGGAGCTAACAGAGAACAAAAAAAACTCTTCGTATTAGTCTCTATCCCAGGTGGGGTTTACTGTTTATTTTGAATTTTGTTTGCAATGTGCATTATTAATTAATGAATTTTTCAGTTACCTGCTTTTTCATTGACAATTTTAATCTACACTTTCTTGGATGCAACTTTGGATTTAGTGTCAGTAGAAGAGGGCAGAACATTTCCAATGACTATAGATATCTCTTATATCAACCTCCAATTTCAGTTGGATTTTTTTTTTATTGAATTTTGTTTGCATTATAGAAGGTTAACCAATGAGACCAATGATTTTTTGGGTTGACCATTTGTGAATTCAAGTTTTTAGTCTAAAAGCTTTAAGCAATCTTGGATGAAGGTTTGAGCATATGGATCTACAAAAGAGAGTTAAACAAGGTCAACAAATCTAGAGCCAACTCCAGGTGTGTTTCTCTAGTCATGATTTTGATTTTGAATAATTGTTGTTTACTATTTTCGAGTGTTATCTCTATCCTTGCTTTTTAATTTTCCTTTTCATTTTCTTTTGAGGTTTCTTGTATATTTTAATCTAGTAGTGCACCCCTTTTAAGCTAACATTGGGCTTGCATTTTGCCTTGCCAATTGGGTTGCATTGTGTTGGATTGTATATTTGTCCAATTTCAATATATTATTATGTATGCATTTTAGAAAATTTTAATTTTAAATTACGTTTTCAATACAATGTGATGGAATTTAGATAGATGTACTTCCCCTTTGGGCCCAAGGAAGGAGAGCAAGCATCTATTATTGAGGACCCAATGTATGTTGACACAAAATACTTTCTAACTAACTGCAGATGATTACCGGAGTTAATGAATTCTGAAAACTAGTCCTCTAATATTCTTTCTTACCACCTTTTAGAGACATTGTACATGCGAAGGGTAAACATGTAACTCTAATAACAAACCAAAAAGGTCAAGTGACCTTGTATAAATCAAAAGTTAGCCAAGCAGTTGGTCTTCATAGGATGTACATAAAATGCTATAAAATACCTAAAAGATGTGATCCCAAAGTTGTTTATCAAGTTTACATTAAGGTGTATTGGGTGTCCTTTCACAAAGTTCATTGAGGAATCTACAGATCAAGTGTACATTCCTCAGAAATATCTTTCATGCTCTTCAACTTAGATAGAAGATGTGTTTTGTGCTCCCTTCACATACAAATACATTTTCTAGAGATGAGCAAATAATAATCAACCAATCAAAGTACATAGCAGAAGTCCAACTTGAACACATCCAAATAACCTTAGGAATATCAATCTTTGACTTGTCTCTCAATTTTAAGATGGCTTTAATCATATTTCTCTAGTTATATACTCTTTGTTAGCACTTCTAGTTGTAGGACTGCTAAGTTGTCTTGAACATCATTTTTTTTCAATCTCTTCTGCAGAAATTCCCTTTTTTATGTTGTCTTTGTAACATCCAATTTGGCTTGCATGATTCTCAACATCTCTCCAAGATTAAAAGCCCATAATGTGAGGCCACCATTTCTTTTTCCAATTAGTATTTATCTTTGAGTCTTATATCACACTCCTCTTTAATATAGTGAAGCTCCATAATTTCTTCTCTTATGGAGTTGTTATAAAAACTCAACACACTAAGAGTAGAATTAAACCCACTTCTACTTATCTACTAAATTCAACTTTATATTAAATGAAATAATTGAGATTCTTCATTGATTGTCTGAAAATTCATTATATTAGAGTTACCTTGATAGTCACATTTAATTCATCTCTACCCTCTGCTCTAACAATAAACACTCGACATTGAACTTGACTTGTGGACTTTTTAGCCATTTCTTTGTAATCTGCACTCACTTTTCACTTTCACTCTCACTATCCCAAATATGGGATTTCAAGAGGTTGACTCTTCTACAACAAGTCCAAAAGCCACTACCTTTTATATTGACTGCATATTTATCTCTTATCACATCTAAAACACCACCAAATTTCCACCAACCTCTTTTTCCTCTTTTAAGTCCACTTCTTCCTTGAGAATGATTATAATTAACTAATCACACTCAGAAATGAGGAGAGTTTGATTTCGCTACTCCATAATTGTTCCCCAAAATCTTTGTCTTTGCCAACAATTTTCCTATACCCTTACATCTTCTTGTTCTTACAATTTGCTCCTATCTAGAAACTTATCTTTTGTTCTTAAATATTATACACCTACATCCTCTTTAGTATGCAACTCCCCTATCCCAAATTCACCTTGAATGGAAAGGCAGAGACCATTTTCAAACTTCATCAATTTCAATGTGACATGCTCAGTTATAGAATTCAAGAGCATAATCTTTCAAATTCTTATCCTTTAACTTTAAGTTTCCTTCAACACCGAAATCACCATATTCCAAGTCTTTATCTCTCCTCATTTTAACTATTTCGAATTGTACTTGATCCCATAGGTTTATGTCTTTTCAATTTTCTGCATGCAAAATTTACACTCTTTAGGTCATCCATTCACTAATATTTTAAATACTCTTCTCAATGTAATCCTATCTATTAGCTTCTCATAATTCAAACTTACAAACTTTTACAAAATGTAAGGGTGTTAATCTATGACTTAAGACCCAATTTTTGAAAGGATTTAATGATCTTTTCTTTAGGCCTATACTCTTCAATTTCTATCTCTTGGTTTGCATCCTCATCTTGAATATCAATTTATTCTCTCTTCTACAACTAATCTTCTTCCAATGTAAAACTCTTCTGTTGTCCCAATCTCACGCTCTTTAACTCAATTAAACACCCTCTCTCTAGCCTATTTGATTTGGACTCATTCGAATGAATGGATAGAGTAGATAGTCTTATCCAGATAAAGGACCCATTCCAATGAAAGGATGAATGACTCAATCCCTCAATAATTAGATTAACAAAACTGAAATGAAATAGAGTGGATATGGCCCAATGTAATATATATAGATAGAATCACCTAAATGAAGGAGAGTTCTTATAATGAATAGAGTGATATGTTTTGAGAAACTATGAAATGAACACCCAAATGGGATAATTTATTTAGTGGTTATTGTAGAAGAAAACCTGAAAATGGCGAAGAATCTAGTAGTGATGAATAAGTCATAATAGAAGAGCGAGGAAGGGAGGAAGAGAAACTTGTAGATGAAGGAGAAGAGGCTATCTCTCATTCATATCCACTTGTCATTGCATCATTTTCTTGACATTTTCACCATCCAGAATTATAATTCATATCCACGTTGAGGCTCTTAAATATGAAAAAATGAATTGCAACTCTACAAGCCTTGGAAGGTATTGCAATTTACTATTTAGCGATTAGAGAGACTCACCATTATATAATTACTTAAAAAAAACATGTGGACAGTCAAAGTATGTCTATTGAACTAAAGCAAAGTACTGTAATGCATTCCCAAATGTGGGTTGCATATTCCATTCTTAAAAGATCCACATGTAGTTAAAGTTTGTAAAGGGTTGGAGACTAGAATTTCTGATTGGTTTTGCCCTTTTAGGCTTAGACTATGTCCAACTCTTGAAGCACAGGTCATGGTGCAATAGTTTTTATCTTTTCAATAGAAAAATGTGAGCTATAGATTTATAAATTACAGAAAGTCAGGGGTATTACTTTTGAAAAGAGTACTCACAACATTTGAAAATTCCATTAGCCATTTGATGGTAAAAAAATTATACGAAAGTAGGGAAGGATTACAAATTTGGCCAATTCAGTTTTAAAATGGGCCATGTGCAGTATCTTTGGTCAATAATCTCATTTACCTTTATTAGACATGGCCCAACTTTTGAACCTTAGAGAAATAACTTACAATGAATGTTATGACACAACACCATAATATATTTGTGATCTTGCAAGAAAGTTGTGCAAGACCAAGTTTCAATATAGTCTTTGTTGTTCCTTTGGCTACGTGAAAAATTTGCAGCATTTAAAGAATCATAGATCTTCAGTATAAAATCAAGTGTGGAGGTTCAAGATAAGTAGGGTAGGTTATTCATACTCATAGAATCTTGGCTTAAAAATGAACATTGTGATGGAATGGATCTTGCCTTTACGTTAATCTTTAGAAAAGCATCAGCCAAGTAATGTCTACATATTTGAAGAAAATGCTTTGTCAAACAACATAGATATTATGCCAAGATCTATTTTACATATCCTTTTCAATTACTTTGCTCTCATACCAGCATTAAGGCACCCATGGTAAAATACTATGAATGTTATTGTTTGTTTTCTCAAACAATCTAGTGTTTCACAAAACCACAAATGCAATCAAAAGTGAACTTACTTAAAAGAGCTCTATGTGCACTTGAAAAAGGTTATGTAAAACTAGATTGGGGGTTAAATGTAATAAACCAGATGCATTGGTAGTCTTAAATAAAAAAAATCACCCTGCATACAATGAGCCTTTATTAGGAAAAACGACTTTAAGTAGCTCCAATTCATTGGCCCTGAGCCTATTCATTGCCTCTTTGTAAACATTGTCAATAGAAAAACACATAGTTATGGAACTTCAATAGGCCACAAAATGATATATGCTTGCTATTATGTTTTTGAAGAGGGCAACCATATAACTTATAGTGAGAGGCATTACTAATGCAAATCATTTGCCTTGAATGCCTCCTCCACGTTTGTTTGTTGCTCAATCATTTTAGGAATTAGTTTTACTAATTTTAGCATTTTATTCAACTGCTTTGTTTTATTTGTGAAGGAATCTAGGGACACCAATCATTTATTTCTATTTTTGGGTTTTGCAAATAAATGAAGGTTGGTCATGATGGGAGAGGTGGATATAGAGGTAAACCTAGATTATTTAGGGATATTTTTTTCAAATAGAGGGTGGGAGGAACAAGAAAGGAATTCTAGATGGGGGCTAATGGGATAAGGAAGATTGTTGTATGTACTATTTAACTGTGTTAAAAGATAAATAGTTTATGTGTTTAAGCTAGCTTATTTGGCTAACTAGGAGTAAATCAGTGTTCTTTTGAATTGTCCATTATGAGTGTTAAAAGGAACTAAGAAGCTGTTTTCAGAGTTTCATATGCAATTTTAGGGTTAAGTTTGCATTTGTTTGGTATCAGAGCAAATTGTTCCTATGCCAGTGAGCCATTGTGGTCCTCTGTTTAATTTCTCTCCATTTCTTGTTAAGCCACACCCTTAATTACTTTTTCACTGTGAAGGGAATGTGAGCAATCATGAGTATTGTGTGCGTTCAATTGAGGAGAGTTTGTAGTGTAGGAAAATAGTAGGGATGAGCATGAGGTGGAAGCTTTGTATTTTGTTCAGTGAGATTTGTGTTGATAGCAGCATGGAATTTTTGGCGCCGAATGCAATTGTCTGATGAAGAATTTAATATCCTAGCTACTGAGTTGGCAAAGGAATTAATGGTGAGAGGCAATATTTGTTTAATGAAAACTAGTTGGAAGTTTGAGTTCTCTATGGGCCTAATTTTCCTTTCCCAATATCTTTCCTTGTCAACCATACCATGCTGATGAGGGGACTGCTATAGCAGAGTTATAATAGACATAAATTATAAGTGAGATAATGTCTTTGTAAGGATATTCCATAAATCATAGTCATTTTTTATTGTATCTTATAGGTATTAGTGTTGCCAATCGTAGCTATCTAAGTTGAAGATTGCTAAGAGTTGAAGTTATTTTGTACTAGCCTATGAAGTATTAACTTTGTAGGTATTCTCTCCATATTTGTGTTAATTTCTTTGAAGGCATGAAGAATAGTGAAAGAATGTTGATACATGGTTAATAGATCACCCATCTAGAACGGAAGAGGAGAGAGTTGCAACTTTATTTTAGGACCATGAATATGGTTGTGGATCTAGATATGTAGTTATATCATAATGTAAGAAAGAGGATAACTAGGGTGGAAGAAAAGATAAGACAAATGCAGAGGTAGAAGCTAACAAAGGACCAACAAAAAAAGATGCAAAAGCTAGAGATTGAGTTAGAAGAGTTAAGGTTCTTGTTGGAGGATTATGCGACATGCAATAGTGTTGTGTTTCAAATCGCACCTCTGGAATGCGTTATGGAAACGAACAGCTATGTGCAGTAAACTACTCTTCGAATCAGGAGGGGAAGCCTCATTTTCTGAGTTGCATAAAGAAAGTAATCTAAACTTAATTACGCCTATCTTTTTGGTTCAACAGCGAGAACACAAGGTTATAGAACATTAGATGTTGCGGCCGAGGTTTTCCCTTAATGAAACTAGACAGCTACAACTTAACCTACGCTTAAAACGTTTCTACCCTCTCAAGTAAACGCAGAGCAAGAGAGTTTAGAAATGGACGAGTTTGATTTTTGACAAAGATATTTAAACAAACTTTTCTTCAACGCACATTTTAAGCAAGCTGAAAAAAAGATCATTAAAGTATTATGGAAATATGAGACTTTTATTTCAAGAGAAGCAAAGCAAGCTTCAAGATTTTATTTACTCACACTTCTAACACAAAACAATAAACAAAAATCTGAGATATTTATATCGAGGGCAGCAAAGCAAGCTTCAAGATTTTATTCACTCAAACTTCTGGAACAAAGATTACAATTTTGGGACAGCAAGTTGTAGCAAAATACTTGCAACATGCGATCAACCTGATTATAATTGACACATAACGCATGCACTAAACAAGGATTTGTAGCTAAGGAGGCATGCAAACTTGCTCTTTACACAAAGTGAACTGACACTAGACGATAACAAATATGAAGGCATAAGCTCAACGATTCTGTTATCACAAGCACGGTTAAAGAAAAATGAGCAGACACTGCTCTTATTTATAACTAAGCAGAGGAGTAGGGAACCCTAAAATCTCCTTGCCTTTACAACTACTGCTTGCCAACATGCAAGATTTATTTCTAAATCTAGAACAAGATAAAACATCTAAACCCTAGAAAACATCTAAAAATGGAAAGTGCCAACTCATTACAACTTGTTACAACAGTTTTCTTTCTATCCTCAAAGAATGGATAAGATTTGAGACAAGAATAAAAAGAAAGGATGGAAGAAGCTTCTAGAAGAAAGCAGATTTAAATCTCGATCACATCCGCTAAAAAGCGGGCAACTTCATCTGTAGTAGTAGTGTTGATGCTATTAATAGAAAAATGCCGCTTTTCCAAGATTTCTTCGCCATCTGCAATAGATCTCAAGAAATCATCACTCTCATTGGCCGCTTTCTCAAACTGTGCTGACATCATGGAAATCATCTTCATTCTTCCAACACTGCCATCGCTGCCATGCAAGACATTCTGAAACTCTGCTTGGACTACGTCAAGCCCAATGTATGAAGTTGAACCATCCTCAAGGCAATACTGACAAGGAATTGCTGCAGCAAATTCTTTGATGAACCTAAGAGTATCAATGACTCTTTGTTTATACACTGCAAACTCCTCAGATATTCTAACATATGTATTTACCTTGAAAAGATGAATTTCTTTCCACTCCAGGATTTGTCTTTTATGTTCCCTCGCCACTGTAGAGCCATAAGCCATCCCTAAATCTGCAATTATGATTTCGTGCATTGGCTTGAACTCGGCTATCAGTTGCTCAAAATCCTGGATACCTTGACGTAAGTCATGAGCTTTGTATCTTAACTGGAAGACCTATGTTAGAACTTCTTTTCCTCTGTTGATGATCTCTTCAATCTACTCTTGAGTTTGTTTTCCACAAATAACTAGCTGCCTTAACTACTGCTGATCAGCTGGTGTTTCTAAGAATTGAGGCAGCAACTGAGTTGTTTGTGAGGTGCCTTGGATAAGATTTGATATGTATAACCGGAGTTGACGATTTTCAGCCTTGAGGGCTGCCTTGTCTTCTCCATCCTTCTGCACTCTTTCTTGGATATTCTCTGTTACCATCTTAAACAAACTCATATCAGCATGTCGGGTAATTTTACCAAGGTTTGCTTTGACCATTATGAAATCATCAACATCCACCTCATCCCTGATTTTATCTTTAAGAGGTGTAGCTATCTCCATGACCATTTCACCCTCAAGATTCCTCTCAAAATGCATTTGTTTCTTGGCCTTCTTTTTGGGTGCTTCCCGATATATACTAAGGTCATCATCAATCACCTGATACGAAGGCCTTCTTCTTGTCCTTCCCAAGGAGCTCTCAAGCCAAGATGTGGTATCTCTACTAACATCCAAGGGAGGAATAATTGTAACATTGGCCTCTATCTCCTCGTCTTCCAAGTCAATGTGAATTGGCGAAGACCTAGGAGATGGTAAAGGATTTTGTATCAAAGGCTCATCTTGTACTTCTTCTTGAAGTATGGGCTCTGGTGGAGGAACTTTTGTTTCAGTTGTAGGCTGCTCCTGTATAACAATTCCTGTGTAGTCCAACCTCCTTTTGGCACTCTTTGCTGATCTATTGCCCTTTGTAACCTCTTGAGACTGAACTTTTTCTTTGTTCTTTGTTTGCGCTCTTGAAGAAGAGGGAAGAAATGAATGTTTCTTTGGCGGCTTTGCTACTGGAATGGACTCTCTTCTTTTAAGGACTAATAAAGTCTTACTGTATTCTACCACTTGTCGTGTTCTTTCTTCCACTGTACTACATTCTTTGTGAGCCCAATTGACTTGTGGAAGAGGTTGTTGTTCAACCTGATTTCTAGTATAGGCTGGGAGAATTACATCCCCATCATCATCTGACAACCCTTCAATGTCTTCTAATAAGCAATCTTTCATCTGATGAAGGGTTAACCTACTGTTACTTCGCCTTCACACCTCATACTCGTCTTTGCAATTAGCCCAAAAGTCTTCAAGTGCGGGCACATGAGCATAGTTTTGACCAAGTTGAGATGCATAGAAGCCATGGAGATCATATGATCATCTCTCGCTAAAAGGCTTGAGACCAAATTTGGCTAACTCGTTACCCATTAGTTTAGCTTCTACGGACGATCTACAAGTGTAAATACCTAAAGCAAAAGGAAATCTGAAGGCTGGTTTCTTCTTGTTACGCAGATGAGTGTGAACATTTGATACCTGTTTGAAGAATTCCATACACACACTACTATTGTGACCTTTTCCACACATCACCCATTAGGATGGAGACCACCCCTAATTTTTGCTCCATTCTAATCATTTGGCTTTGGTTAGTCGTCTCTCTGCGGCCCATCTGCAGTCCTTCAGGGATGTCTGTCATTTGACCCAGGTAGAAATATTGTTCAAGTTTGTGTAATTAGGGTTTTCATCCTTCAGGCTTATTTAAGGTCAAACCAGGTTATCAAATTAGAATTTGAGCTTAGTACAGCAATCACAAGGCTTCCAGCAGGGTCCCATTAAATTTTCACTGTATTCCGACAACTTGCTATTTTTAGTAAGTATTCAATTTGGCACTATTTTATCGAAATTTTGGAATTCTGTCACTTTGACACATTCAGAACGCATCAAGCTGCTTGCACGTAAATTTTGAGCCAGATTAGACAACTTGCTATTTTTAGCAGTTCAGGCTTCAGGAGCCGTTTTCAGGGGTCAAACATATGATTCTTCATTGCATGTCCAGAGATTCCTTCCGGGTTTCTCGAAACCTTCGCAACGATATAACATGCAAACCGAGACGATCACTTTCAAAGTTCAAGCTTCGGAGGCTATTTTTAGGGTTTGCATGCAAAATTCTCTAATGCATGACCGGATATTCCTTCTGGGTTTTTCGAGAGCTTCGCAACAGTGTGACATGCAAGCAGAAAAGATCAAGTTTCAAGGACTTACTATTGTTAGCTAGTGCTCGCATGTAGACCAGTTTTCTGGGTTTTTCTGGGTTTCTTGAGACCCCACAGGCAATATAACATGCAAAACCATCCGGTAGTGGATGAGTCACTTTTCAGGCAGTTTCTATTTTTAGCAGGTACACTCTGGCAGCCGCCTAACACTCCAGTTCAGCAAGCAAAACGACATGCAGAAGGAACGAAGTCAAATGGAGACCGTTCGGGATACATGCAAGTCAAATTAGGGTTTCCACTTTTATAGGGGGTGAAATCCAGAAATAGTCAAAACGAAGTACCCCACCAACGTCAGCATACTTCAAGGCACCTGCTGGCAAAATTTGAGCAGAATCGAAGAACTTACTATTTTTAGTAAGTCAGGGCACGGCTATAAATAGCAGGTCTGCACCCGAGGTTGGCATCAGAGTGACACTCAAGTTATCAGGATCAGGCGTTGCAAGTTTCAGGTCAAACGGAGCTACTGAAGTCAAAAATCAAGAACTTACTATAAATAGCAGGTGGCTATAAATAGCAGGTCAGGGCAAATAACTGGCAAAGCAAGTTCACCAGGCAAAGAGGGTCATATGGTGAAATTTTCATGCCAAACGGAGCCATAGAAGTCAGAGAAGCAAAGACTTGCTAAAAATAGAACGTGAGATCGAAGGCAGGCGGAGATAAAAAAAAATTCTCTAAGTCTGGAAAATGAAAGTGGCCTAGTAAAAATGCGCCCACCTCAAGATTGATAGCCTAAAATTTGTCTAAGTCAAAAGTGAGAGCACACCCTCTCAAATGCGCCCTCAAGCAAAATTCTAAGTGTGTGAAAATTTTCCCAAGGCAAAAACAAAAGCACAATGGTCAAAATGCGCCCACCTTCAAGAGGGAGACTATGAAAATTCCTAAGGCGTGGAAACTTCAAGGGGGTCACCTTCAAAATGCGGCTAAGTGTGAAATTGAAAGTTCAACATCTAAAATGCGCCCAAGTTGAAAGCTCATGTATGGAAATGGGCCCTCAAGTTGTTGAAGATACTTCAAAAATATTCTAAGGCAAAAACAAAACCTTGACACCCAATATGCACCCATGATGAAGTTGAAAGTAAGCACATAGAAATGCGCCCAAGGGGTCAAGAGGGTGGAAAAATAATGCTAAGGCATGGAAAATAAAAGTTGAGGGTGCCAAATGCGCCCAAGTTGAAGCAGAGGTGTGAAATATTTCTAAGGCATGAGATAGAAGTAGACCCCATCAAATGCGCCCTTGTGCTAGGAGTGGTTGGGCCGAAATATTTCTAAGGCATGAGAATGAAGCATGACACCTAAAATGCGCCCTCAAGACAAGCAAGTGACTTCAAAAGTTTCTAAGGCAAAAAAAAAAAAAATGATGAAAGCAGGCCATCTAAAATGTGCCCAGGGAGATAAAGAGGAAATAGAGCCTTGAAATTCGTTTTAAGGCATGAAATGAAAGTGCCACCTCTAGTTTGCGCCCATCAAGTAAAAGCTCTACATCTAAAATGCGCCCACCTTGAGGAAGTGCCTTGAAATTATTCTAAGGCATTGGAAATAAAAGTGGATGGGTGGAAATGCGCCCATGATGGAGGAGTAGGTAGAAAATGCCTAAGTTCAAAATAAAAGCTCACAGTAGCAAAAGCACCCACCCCATGGATGAGATCTGAAAAATATGCTAAGGCATTCAAAATGAAAATTGAGGCTATGAAGTGCGCCCATTTCCAGCTAGTGAAGAAAAATTTCTAAGGCACCAAAATCAAAGCTCCACCTATGAAATGTGCCCAACATTGTGAAGGGGGTTACATGAGAATTGGCTAACGCGTGGAAATAAAAAAATATATACCAAGGGAAATACGCCAAGGAAGAAAATGTTAGAAATATTTTCTAAGTGAGATAAATATTGCACTGGAGAAAGTACGCCTTGATATGAATTGAAAATAATTTTCCAAAGGCATTCAAATGAAGTGGACACAGTGATGAAATTTTATTTCCAAGGCGAAAGCAACTGATATATTTTTCCATGGGTCAAATAAAAATTAAATGAACCCGTTTAAAATACACCCATGGGTCAGGAAATTTTAAAATTAATTTCCTAAGGGAAATTTTAATATTTTCAGAGGAAATTCGTTTTGCCTAGATTATTTTCCTAACGGAAATTAAATCTCAGAGGATGAGTTATTTCGAACAGGCAAGTGATTTTAAATCACTCGGAGTTGAATATTTTAAAGAGAAAATTTAAAATGTCTAAGGCAAATTTTATGAAATTGAGGATTTAAATGGCAGACATTTTAAAAGTTGGAAATGAATCTACAACTCCCACGAATTTTTTCGAATCAAATTTATTTAAACACTGCGAAGATTTTAAAATGGAATTTTCAATCAAGTCAAGTGATTTTTCTCGCGAGTTGTTTAAATCACCAAGAGTTAATTGGCAGACTAGAAAGGAAAATTCGAAATTTGAAGAAGAAAGAATCTTCATTAATGGCAACTACCATAATGACCGGCTAACGACTAGCCCACTACTGCACCTGAATTAGAAGATGCCAAATGGAGAGAGTGGAGAATTGATGAAGGTACTAAAAATAGCCCCAGCACTACTCAGCAGGATTCTTCGCGAAGAGTTATTTAAACAACTTCATTTCTTTCATTTCTTCACACGTTTCGAAGAGCTTGGAATTGCTGAAGTGAAGAATTTTGTGAGAGATCGAAATCTTTTTCGAATTTGCTGAGAGTGAGGTTGGATTTTATTCTTCTAAGAGCGAAGTTGCTAAGGATTTCATTCTTCAAGTTGCTGAAAGTTGGAGTTGCTACGGATTTTTGAAGTTGCAGAGGTTCTTGAAGTTGTTGGAGATTTTATTTTCAAACTGTTGAGAGTTAAGGTTGTTGAAATCATTTTCGAAGTTGCACGAGAGTTCTTGGAGTTGCTGCAGATTTTATTTATTCAAGCTGCTGAAAGCTAGTTGCTGCTGGAATTGAGAAGAAATTGCAGCAATCTCTCTTCATTTCTTCATTCTTCAAGTTGCTGAGGTTGAAAGTTGCTGAGGTTGACAGAAGTTGAGGCGAAAGATTTAATTTATTCTGTGCTGAGAAAATAGCCACATTGCTGAAAGTTGTCGGTTTGCTATAATTTTCTTCACCAGTCAGAGTGCAGTTGCTAGAAGCTTCTTTATAAGCTTAGAGTTTTTATACAGTTTGAGGTTTGGAGTTAGATAATTATGCTGAAGAATTTTATTTTCAAAAACTAACTCCACATCCGTAGCCATCTCGGAGGCTATTTTGTTTATTAAAAATCTGCAAACTAACTTATTATTATTCTATCTTATTCTTGCAGATGGCTGGAGCAAAGGATGTTGCAGGAACAAGCAAAGCCGCAGGCAGAGCTGCAAACATTGAAACGGCCAAGGCTAGCTCATCCCGACAGGCAATGATCAAAAGGCTCGCCAAGTCATTTCTCCCAAAATCGGCAATTGTTTCAAAGTTGGCAAGATTAAGTGACACCAGCCTCGGGTCGTTTAATCTAAATGCACTCAAGTCTAGGATGTACGGACTGGGAGGCTATCAACCATCAGTCACGGCACATAACATCATGAAGAGTGGTATCTACGCAGCCGCTGGTTTTCCACCAGCAATTCAGTGCCCGGAGCTAATCATGGAGTGTGCAAACTACTACAAGCCGGAGCATAGAACCATTGTCTCGCCGGATGGCAAATTGCTTGCCAACTTCACGCCGGATGCCATTGGAGAGGCATTTGGGATTCCTACTGCCGAAAAGATGTTGTACAAATCAAAGGAGAGGGCGGATAAAATGTACTCCACCTCCTTCGAGAGGGTTGCTGCAGTCATCAACAGAGTCTGGATGCAAAAGCCAAAGCCACCTCGCACTAGACTCCCAAAGCAGATAATTGCCGAAGATGTGAAACAGGAATATTGCGACTTGATGATGATGCTGAGCCGAATAAATGGGAGTGCACAAGCCTACTTCTTCGAGCCTTGGATGTTCTACTTCATCAAGATCATCTTGGAGGGAAAGGAGTGTGTTGACTGGGCAAGAATGATCAGTGATAACATAGATGAACAGTTCAGGAGCCTGAGGGGGACGAAAACCTTTTACATGAGCTCGTATGTGATATATATGCTGGCAAGAATGACCAAGTATCGAGGGATTACATACAAGGAGCCAATAGGCTGTGCACCTGATCAGTTCAAAATCCATGAGGCCTGCACACAGTTGCATCTAACTAACCCTGCCAATTACAAACGGGCTAATGATGCATTCACAATGCACATCACGAGGACCCTTCAGCGAAGAACGCAGCAAAGAATATCCAAAAAGGCACAAGCATTGATAGAGGAATACGGATATTGGCTCATCCAATTTCCGAAATTCACTTACATTAGGCTGCAGGGGTTCACTTCGTATCCATACCGGCTACCGAGGTACCCCACCGATCACATTATAATGTTGGAAATATCTAGGCAATTGATCGCCTATGATAAGATTCAGAAAAGGAAGAAGAAGGGTGGACTTGACTTTCCTATTGCCATGGGAAATTCCACTGAGGTGTGTCCCTCCTTGCAGGCAGCTCGAGAGGCAGAGGATGAGCTGCAATTCTATCATCTATCGTATCACACAGGCAGACAGGATTTCGATCCTTACAGAAACATCCGAATGATACAGAATGTCGAGTACCGACATAAGGCCCACATTGAGGACTTTTGGGCAAATGTTGTTGATGAGGTTGAAATAAGGAAAAGGATGTTTTCTAAGCTTCCCCTCAAATTGATCAGGGAATGTGAGATCATCCCAGTTCCCGACCAGGTGGAAGAGGATGTCAACGTTATACAGCCCGACTATGGTTCAGTCAGGGATACTCCGGTCCCACCACCTGATTGGTCCGAGCCAGAAATCATGGACTTGGACAAGCTCTCTATTCCAGTGTTGACTTTCACAAGAGCTTGGGTCGATAGACATGTATGCAGACTTAAGAGCAGATCAATCGCCCTTACTTATAGCTTGATGGGTGACCCAAGGCCGCTATCAGTGAGAAGGGGAAAATAGGTTGCTCAAACACCGAAAGCACAAGTAGAAGTACCAACCCAGCCGATACCGTTGAGGATGGAACAAGCATCACCTATGCACTCACAAACTCAGTCTTCGAGTTTGAGAGTGATTTCATTATTTGCTGATCAGAGGGCAAGATTGGGTGAAGAGCGGGAGCTTGAGGAGGTAGACCAACCCAACATTCGAGAATCAGATAGTATAAGCGTCAGTGCATCCAGGGCTGGCCAACAAGAGGAAGAAGAGGAAACAGTGGCTGACACTCGTTTCCAACAGATGTTGGACATGACATTGGAGGAAGAGGAAAACACAGAACAGGGGACCCAAGGGTTAGGAGATACGCAGCTCGTGGAAGATGATGAGCCCGAGCAGAACAGTGCAAGAAGAGAAGAAGTGCACGAGGTGGAGGCAACGAAAGAGCAACCCCTTGTCATTTGCAATCCGCAGCAGACGGTGCCGGATTGGCTTTCGGACAGAATGAGAAGAGAACCCGAGGATGATACGGATCCAGCCATCGAGATGGAGGAGTTCCTCAGGAGGATCAGTGCGCCACCAAAAAAGAAGAGGGCCAGGAAGTTTTCAAAGATCTCGACTGATGAGTCAAGCTCTCGCACGCTTCAGGTGGCTGTTCCGAGAGAGGATTGTGATCGAACCGAGGAGAGGCCTAAAAATTACGTGATCACCACGGTAGAGTTGGGTCGTCCTACAGGAGCCCAAATTGTTGAGGAGTTCGATAACTCCTATCAGGCATTGAAGGATCAGTTGCTCCGCACGGAGGGGAAGTATAAGAAATTGAAGAAGGAGCACAAAACCTTGATAGGATATGTGCAGAGTCTAGCACGTCCAGGTGAACCAGCAAACCCAACAATAGAACGCCCACCAGAGCTTCCGAGGGAGTCAGTTGTTGGCTTAGAGGATTTAAAGAAGATGGAAACGGAAGCGGACAAGTGGATTAGCCATGTTCGTACTAAGACAAGGAAATTCATGGAGGACCTCGCCAATGCTTATCGGCAGGCCTCAAGTATTTTGGCATGGATTGACATGGTGGATCAGGCCTAGGGCGATACCCGCATCTATCAGACGAAGACTGTACTTCGTTTGGGGGCTTTGATGCATATACCTCTAGAAACCTTGGTGGATGGAGGTGTAATTCAGAGGGGTGACAAGTATGATTTCACTGGTTGGTACTCCTCGATGGTCACAGGCCGTGGATTTCACGATGCAGCAAGGGCAAATTCAGCCAGAGTGAGGAAAGCAATGGGTAACATCTTGGAGGGAGTCCTTAATACATTAGAAGCCATATTTGCTAGAAAGTTGGCCCCAGAGGAAATAACCGCTGATGGCTTGAAAGACAAACTGGCTCCATTCTTCTCAGCTGCGAGGTCACTTGTCCTGGATGACTTTGAGAATGTCTCCACTTTCTCTAGTATAATTCAGCATACCCAGGACGCCTTGGTGGCATGGAAGAAATCTTACATCCGGCACGGACAGACGGTAGCAGTCTTGGAGTTCCAGCTCAACCATATTCCACCGATTTCTGCCCAGGAGGTTGAAGCGGTATTGGCCCGGTTGATCGAGTTTGCTATCCGGGAGAAGGCCAATGGGAACGCTCCCATGGATGAGGATCTTCTTGATGATGGTAGTGGGCATTAATTGCTCATTATGATTCCTGCAAGGGAGTGGAGAATATTCTGTGCATTCATTGCCCACTCCTCTCTGTGGCGGTTTTTAGGGCAGAAACCCTAATTAGGGCATAGGTGGCTCAATTTGAGCCCTTTATTGTAATCAGATCTGAACCGTCCACTGAATTGGACTTATTATAAAAGGGGCATCCCCCCTCATTTGTAATCTATTAGAGTAGAACTAGAATTGAATCAGAGATAGAGTTGAGCTAGAGAATAGAAGGCATATAGCATTTAGCTTAGAAGTTAGTTTAGATTGAGGAGGAAAGGAAGTTTTCCCATTGAGGACTTTGTAAGAAGTTGTTGTTAACACTCTCATAATATAAAGATTTATCATTGTTTGGTGGTTCTATCTTCTATTGTGAGTAGTTAGCAAGGCTTGTTCGTCTTTCCAATTCAAGTAGATAGAGTAAAATAGACTTTCAATTCATGCAAGTAGTCATTAATTGTGGAGTATGGCGCTGTGATTTGAGCATATCTTCTTTCATCCATACCACTAGCGGGCTTACTGATGGTAAGTTCGCCTTGCGTGGTCAACTGGAGTATTGGCACTTAACTTCAATTGTGGCTCATATGTCCGTATGCATCGTAGTGATGGTATGAACATGTTGTGTCATAATTTGAACACCTTTCTCATCCTTTGAAGATTGCACCAACTTTGTCGGAGTTATCCGAAAGGAGACGAAGCAAAGTCTGGTTTGAAGATTGTTTAAGTCGATCCTCGTCCTCCACCCTTTAGAAGTAGATTTGTATAATTCCTATCCCTATCCCTTTTTAATTCAATATTTCTCGATTAATTTAGGAGTCAGAGCAATATTGTCAAATCATTCATGTCTTAATTGCTTCACAAAGTCGAACGACTACGTAAGTCCCCTTGAATACCCAGCATATTCACATTAGCCAACTGAGTCTATTCGCGTTAAAGGAACCTTGGAGTTGAACGCATGAACTTTCACGCAATCTTAGCATGCGGAATACTTTGATCAAGAGAGAATAGAATGAGCGTTGGGCATTTTTATTCTGTGTTGATGTCGTCATAAAAAACACGTCAACACTTTCTTACGGGTAAGACCTCTTATGCCAAGCCACCCTTGAACTTACGTCATTTCCAACTCCATCATTTTCAAGGTCAAAGTATGTGCTCACCTTTATTGATGACTTCTCACAACGCACATGGGTGTACTTTCTAAAGTACAAGAACAAGGTTTTGACCACTTTTAGGACCTTCAAAGAGTTTGTTTTTATTTGGAAACTATGCACAAATAATTGGGGGAATGTATGTGAACCAAGCATTTCAAGATTTCTACAATATGGTACTTAACATCAACACACAATTCCTTACACTCCTTAGTAGAATGGTGTGGTCGAGAGGAAAAACAAGAGATGGTCAATTACATGATTCAATCCAAGTCCATGGCACTCACCTTTTGGGCTAAAGAAATTAATTGTGCCAACTACATTTAGAACCATATGCCCCACAACACAATGTGGAATATGACTCTCAAGGAGGCTTGGTCCCATTTCGAGCCTAATGTTTATTTCTTCAAAGTATTTGGTAGTGAGGTCTGGGCATTCATTTTGGATGGTTAGTGTAAAGCTATGGAGAAGAAGAGTCGACCTTTGATCTTCATTAGCTATTGTGAGGATGTAAAGGCTTTGAGGTTGTTTGATCCTATTACTCAAGATGTCTTCTTCTAAAAAGATGTCCAATTTGATGAGTGCTTCACATAGATGGATACACCATCTCCCACTCCTCCTTCACTACCTACTACTCCATTACATAAGGACACTTTGCTTCTTGACGACGACGATGATGATGATGATGGTCTTGAACCACCTCTTGGTCCACAATCTTTACCCTGTTCGACCCACCCTACTCTTGAGGAGGTTGGACCTTTGGTCGGTGATCCTTCAAATTCTCGACATACTTGTTCACACATATCAAGTGTCACTATTTTGAGTTGTGTGCTTTCATATGATTCTCAAAGGCTTTCAGATATCACAGGTATTCCAAAGTGGGACAATGTTATGCCCAAGGACTATTCTTCTTTGATGAATAATCACATGGGATCTTATACCTCTTCCCAATGGAATAATGTTGGTTTATGGAATGCAAGTGTACAAAACCAAATATGCAATAAATGAATCCATTGACAAGTACAAGGCGCGCCTTGTGGCTAAGGGATTTTCATAAATTGAGGGCATTGAATATTTTGAGACTCTTTCCTCTTGTTCACAAAATGGATTCTACTTGTCTTGTGCTTTCTCTTGTTGCATCACAAGGATGGTCAATTTATCAAATGGATTTGAAGAGTATCTTCTTGCATAGTGATCTTCACAAGGAGATATATATGGAGTAGCATCCAAGTTTTGTTCAAGACTCTTCACTTGTTTGCAAAATTTAATGTTCAGTGCATCGTAATGAGACTTGCCAGGACTCGACGAGTTCCGAGTTGAGTCACCTTGGCCGAGTCTTGGGGGCTCGGACTCGGACTCTGCCAAGTCCTGTCGAGTCCTGCCAGGGCTCGTCGAGTCTGACGAACTCGCCAGACTCACCGAGTCCAAGCGAGTCTCGACTGTAGGACTCGACCGGCACTACAAAGTGAATAAAGCAAAAAAAAAACATAAAACAATCACTTAATTTGGTTTTTTTTTTTACTTATATCTTCTCCTCAACCCTAAAAGCAACTTCATTTCATTTACTTGGCAAAATAGGAGGAGAAAAGAGAGCTGTGAGGAAAAACAAGAGTTCATTGTAGGGCAACCAGCAAGAAGTTGAAGACAAATCCATTATCAGATAGCATTTCGGAAGCTTCATACCAACAAGGAGGTGCATTGAGAGCTCATTACCAACGATTGGAAGGAGTTTGCATTGCATTTCAAACCTAATCTAAGAGGTAAGTTTGATTTTAATTGGTTTTTTTGTGTTTTTTTAACAGAAAATTCATTGTAATTTGTAAAATCATTGTTTTTTTGAGTTTGCATTTCTTTTTTACAAACCCTACTTGCAACTTAAATAATTTTAGACACCCTACTTGTTATTGCAGCCACATTCATTTGCAATTCAAACCATATTTTCACAATGTCTCAAACCCCAGGTAGAAAGTCCCTGCTTGGAAACATGCTGAAATCTTTCCCGAGCAAACAAAAGGAGAGGCAAAATGCTAATATTGCAAAACAATATATCATGGAGGCATAAACAGATTGAAATACCATATTGCTCGCATATCCGTCCATGATGCAGTGGGCTGCATTAATGCACCTCCTGAGGCTGTTACTGAGGTGCAAGTGCAATTAGAGACATTTGAATTGCAAAAAGAAATGAAAAAGAGGCAATGGGAGGAGTTGGCGACCATTGGTGGTGTTGGAGATGCTTCTTCCATGCCTCCATACCGTCCTAGTGCTAGTGCTAGTGCTAGTGCTTCTACTACTGCACCAGCTATGGGTACTCCTAGTGTTGTCACTATTGCTAGTGGTAGTGGGAGTGTTAGCATTGGCCCTAGAGTTCATAAATCTAGGGTGGATATATATTTTGTACCACGCAGTACTCCTGGTTCCCAACCGTCGCTTGAGAGCATGGGTTGGAACAAGGACGCACACGATGCAACGAAGAAATTAATTGTAGACTTTTGGTACTATTGCACCATTCCCTTCCATGTAGCCAAGTAATTCTTTTTTGTTTAATTGTTTTAAAATTTATATTTAAATTTTAGAATCTAGATGTATCTCATTGTCGAATTCAAATTTAATGTTAAAACTTTTCATTTTACAATACTTATCTAAGTAACTTATTAATTTATTTATGACATGTTTTATGTCTCCCTTTTGGCAAAATATGGTTGATGCCATAACCATATGTGGGGCGGGGTTCAAAGCCCCTAGCGAAGATGAATTAAAGGGCCCAATTTTGAGTCAAAAGGTGGCAGATGTAAAAGCACAAATAGAGGAGCAACGCTTGGAGTGGAGAAGTTTGGGTTGCACCATCATGACTAATGGTTGGACCGATAGGAGAAATAGGACGCTGCTTAATTTTCTAGTTTCCTCCGCAAGTAATTGTACTTCCCTCAATGCATTGATTAATTTGAAATTTGAATTTGATTTAGTGATTAATATGGCTGATTTATGTTTTTTAATTTATTGAATAATTGGTTTCGCTTCTTGTTTGCAAGTGAGACTGTCTTCATCAAGTCCATTGATGCTTCTGCCCATGTCAAAAATGACACATACCTTTGTTAGGCAATAGAGGAGATGACGGCTAAGGTGGTCGAAGAGAATGTGGTTCAAGTGGTGACCAATAATGCAGCAAATTATGTTGCTGCTGGTAGATTATTGATGGAGAGGCACTGTACTATATTTTGGACTCCATGTATTGCCCATTGCCTTGACCTCATATTGGAGGATCTTGGCAAGCTCCCTTGGATCAAAACATGTGTGGATGCGGCAAAAACATTTGCAAATTTGTATACAATCACACATGGGTCCTTAGCCTAATGAGGCAATACACGGGGTTGAGGGAGTTGGCTCGTCCTGGCATCACTAGGTTTGCCACAAATTTTATTACATTACAATCCTTGATTCGATCAGAGGCATCTTTGAGGCACATGTTTGTTGGTGAGTGGTCTTCCTCATCCTATGCTATGACCACTACAAGGATTGATGTGACTAATTGCATTTTTGATGAGCCAAGGTTTTGGGCACCAACGGAGGAGATTGTGAAGGTAAAATTAAATTCTTCATTATGTTTTAATTTCCATTCATATTTTACTTTTATTTGTTTATTTTCGTTCACACTTACTTAAGTTAACGTTCACAATGTTTGCACTTTGCAATTTATCGAGCCCTTGCTAGTTCTCCTATGAGTTGCTAATGGGGAGAAGCCCGCAGTGGGCTACATATATGAGGGCATGGATAGGGCCAAAGAGGCCATTAGATCTGTCTATGGTGGAGTTGAGGCAAAGTATCATCCCATTTGCGAGATCATTGATAGGAGATGGCACCACCAGCTTCATAGGCCCCTCCATGCAACCGCATGTTTCCTAAATCCGGCCTTCCAATTCAGTTGTGATTTCCGTGCAGATAAAGAGATTCATAGTGGGCTCTACTCAACGATAGAGCGGATGTTGCCTGCTATTAGTACACAGATAGTGCACGAGATAGATGCCTTCACTAAAGCACGAGGAGACCTCTTTGCACGTCAATTGTGCAAAGAGAGTAGGATGACATTACAACCAGGTAAAAATATATTTAAGGGCATAATTTTCATCTTTTTATATTATAATTTATTATTAAATGTTGAACTTGAAACTTGAAAATTAAAGTTGGAAATGAGATTGATTTTGTTTCTTTTTCTCAACTCAGATAGATGGTGGCATATGTTTGGTTCTGATACATTG
>VCHN02000830.1:0-29000 GCA_007115665.2 Sequoiadendron giganteum
AAAATGCACTTTTAGGTTGAGTTAGTTTTTTATTTTTTACTTGTAAATGCACTTTTTTTAACCACTCAGACTGAATGGCTAGGTCGGGATTGGACCTTGGCTAAACCTAGTTTGGACCTAGACTAGGAGAAAAACTCAGCCTGGATTGGTCTGGGTTGGTTTAGTGTTCCTAGTGAACTTGGTAACATTGGCAAATCTTTTATTTAAGCTAAGGGTTTGTCGTGTAATGACAACAAAGGTCGCTTATACGAGTGTGAGCTAGGTTCAAATACATTACACTACAATAAGCCTATCCACAATTTTTGTGGACGTGTGGTGAGCTTGGGGTGTGATGGTTATGAGGTATATTAAAGCATGTCTGATATGCACAAATCTCGAGAATGTGGTCCTATCTTACCCCTCACTACATTCAAGGTGGCCCATAAAGTCACCCATGATTTAGCAAGAACTAAAAGAAAGAGTTTGCTATCCATCTTTGACTGTTCTTTTCACTTCTCTACAACAAGGCTCAACATTCCTACTTTTGTTTCATTAGCAGCTGAAGACATATCTTTGGCTAAAAGCACTAAAATCATGTTTTTTCAAGCTTTGAGGGTTGGTGCACAATCTGCACTATTATGTAGTCTTGATTTGTACGTGTTAACTTAATCAATGGCTTATTTCCCATGAGGCACCAACTTGTGGTGGTCCTTGGAAGACAGGTGTTTATCTACCTAGTAGGTGCATGTGCATGTAGGTGCAGAGAGCACATTTTCTCTGAATGTACCCCAAGCTCATTAATTGTTTACAAGCGGCCTATAAATAGAAGAGCAGCACCTTATACTGTTACAATAAGCATATGTGATAAGTAGTTGTACCTTTGATGCACAACACATCTTTCTTTGTTGTCATTTTCTCTACCGTGTTATTTTTCTACCCTAATAAGGCTATGGTGTATGCTTTGCAATGATGGAGTAGAATAGCTGATGCTTTTTTCTTAAATAATCTTGCTTAGGGTTAACTAGATCCAGACATGTAGTTTTGTTTTGTTGAGAGTTGTCATTATAAATAGGGGCAATTTCTGGATATCACTACTTTGGTATCTATTTCTTTAGCAATAAGACCAACCTTCGATAGCCCTTTCATTAATGAACATAATGTATTTACACAACATTTTGTTGTGATATTGCTGTCCATTCTCATCCACAAAATTGCTGTTTTAGGGTGAACTCAACATCTTGGTTTTGTTCCACTTAATATATTTAATTCTTTCTAAAGTTACTTAGCAGATTTGTCAAGACACAGAAAATATAATAGGGTGTCTAGAGTATCAAGTCCAATAATAGAATTTTGGCTAGCATCTTTTATTTGTCATTCAAGCAGTTAATTGGTCTGTTTGGGTAATTTCGATTTTCAGGTTAATAAACCACAATGGCATCTCCATTGTGAGGAAAAAGTAAATCTTTTGCTCTTGATGGGAGTGGGGAGTGCATTAAGGATAAGAAAATTGAGGGACTGACACACTAGAGAAGGTGCCTCTTCTATTGTTTGAGGATCTCTGCAGCCGAAAAGCCATAGAATCTATTTCATGGTGACATCTCATCCTTGGGAGGCTACTTATAGAAATTTCCGAGAATGAATTGAGATAGAGGTCTCAATCAGTGTGATTAACAAAGATTATTAAGCTGATGGGGAGGAGTACAAAACTAAAGGGAGATATCTTGAAAGGGTGGTGAGTGCTGCTGGATTCAAAGTCACATGTATCCAATGTTCATAAGAGGTTATGAATGAAACTATAGACCAAAGACAGTCAAGAGTAAGAGATGCCACACTACCGAACCTATGAACATTACCCAATTTCCAAGTCTTAGTGCTTGAAAATTGAGATCCAATGGTAAAATGTGAGTAGAGGTATGGTTTATAACTTTATACAATAGATTCATGCTCAGTGATAGAATATTTGGAGCAACTTTTGGCAAAGTACAAGGCTTGTCATGATTAAGCTTGAGTGACACAGTAGTTTAATGTTGGGGAGATGGTGTGGTCATACCTGGTTAATTATAGGACTAACTCATACCAGCGGATGGGCTGATTAGGGACTCGTATTTGTTAAGTGGGATTTGCAATTTGTAAAGGATCAACACATAGTCAAATTCTATGTAAGGCTTGGAAATTTTTTAAAAGTGTTTTGAGAGGCATTGTGGAATACGATATGTGAAGGTTGTTGGCAGTTTAAGATCACATAATGATGTCAACAGAAATAAGGTGAGCTACCTTATTGAAAGTTGCATAAGATTTCTGGAACAACCTATTACCTCTATGTTTAACTAACACATCTACTAATTAAATAATTCAAGACTTCAAGTAACTCTTCCTTACCAATTAACCATACGGAATAACATAATGCCACATCATTAAATGACTCTAGTACCAAAGGTACAATTCCAACTATAAAAAGTCTCCAATCAAAGGTTTATCTCAACACTAAATGACTCTCTTCAAAAGTATAGAATTAATAATAAATGATCTCAATTCAAAAGTATAACTTTCAACAATAAATGGCTTCAATCAAAATATAATCTCATCAATAAAGGACTCACTCAAAAGTATGGACTGAACAATAAATCGACTCCAAATGAAAGTATATTCAACAATCAAATCATCAAGTAGATCATATAGGTTAAACCTGACTTATTTGCTTCAATCAATAATCTCATAGACAACCCTACAAAATAGGTTATTCCTAACCTAGGGTTTCCAACAAAAGTAATGTAATGATCAAGAGATCACAAACAGGTCATTAATCTTCTACATTCACTAAGAGTCAAATATTCACATGTTCATAATGTTCTCTATATTTGTATAATATCTGAAGGACATTATCAACTTGCGAGGGTTTGGTGCTTTTGCACTCATAGTCCTCTTCACAATATGGTTCACATATAAATTATCTACAAGGTTCTCAACCTATCAATGATGATATGCCTATTATGCCATTAATCACGTGGTGTTACTATCCACATTAACCACAAGGCTTTACCTAACTTCATAGGCTATCAATTGAAGAAATCACCTAAATGTAATAATATTATAGTCTACTTGACTAAGTATAATTTCTAATAACCATTCCAATATATAGGACATATACATATAAAAGTGTAAATGCATCCCAACCAAAAGGTTTCACAAAAACAAGAATCCATCAAGAAATAAACAAGCTAAACCAAGCAATCTTTCTAACTTTTAAGTAGAGAATAAAGTAGAGAACTAGCATGCTTGTAACCAGATAGCTCCGATTGATATAATAGGTTTCCTAGCACAACCTCTACCAAATAGTTTGCAAATCCTTCCCTTGACTAAATCCCACAAAGAAATCTCTCTAAAACCTCACTAAACTCACCAAAATCCTCTCAATCTCACAACTCAATATTGCAGTAGAGTAACACTCAGAAAATCAGAATTTAGATAGTAAGAATGCGTCCCATTTAAAGTGAAAGGCACCTCTATTTATACTAAAAGATCAGCAACTAAAGGCTGGAAATAGGGTAACAAAATTGACACTTCTCAGCTTAGAAAGTTTGACTCGGCAAAAATAACAAAAGGTGGCAGCTAGAATCGATGCTCAACAAACACATACTCAGCTATGGGAATGAGTCGACTCTTTAAGCTAGATAGTAAGAATGATAATCAGATTTGCAAGGTGATGGTTGTTGGAAATTAGTGTTCACATAGAATGTGTGAGGTAAAGTGAGTTAAATAGAATAACTCACATGGTTATTATGGGTAATGAATAAATGTAATAATATTAAGTTGTTGACAATAAGTTTGTTTAATAGGTTCTTAGTGGTTCGTATGTTTGAGTTGTTAAAAAACAACTCAATATTAATAGGGAGGTTGTTTGGGTTGTTTCCTATAAAATAGGATGTAAGAAATCTTATAAATATGTAATGTATTTGAATGAAAATGGTGAGCTGAAGCACATATTATTTTGAATTGAATTATTTGCAGCTTCTGTCTTTGGCCATATTTCTAATATGGTATCAAAACTGAAGAAATTTTTTTGTGCCTAATTTTTAGTGAAGAGAGAATATATTGGCGTTGTTTTTACTGGATGCTCTAAATGAGAGGTCACCTCAGTTGATGCTTCTATCTTGCTGGGTTTTATAAGGACGTCAATAGTGCAACAGTTTGAAGCAATTTGAAGGGCTTCCTCAAATCATGTAATCTTAGCTTTGAGGCATACTTTCCTTGATCGAGCTTTCTTGTGCATTATATTGGGTGGAGCTTCCTATGCTCGGCGGGATATCCTTCAATTGGCTTTGACAGGCCCGTGTTTATATTTGTGGAGGGTCCTTTAATTTGTGATATGCAATTTGACTGTTTTGACCTCCGCAAGGACCGTATTCCACTTCGTTGCCTATGTGAACAATTTGTTCATTGGGTGATAGGTGACTCAGTTGTTTTATTTGGTGCTTTTCTTTAGTTTAGCTTAACCATTTCTGCTTGGCAGATCGTTTTCTTCCAGATCGACTCATACTTGGATCGGACCCGATCCTCCATTGATTTATTTCTTGCATGGTTCGTGTTGGTTCGGTTTTTATTGCCAACCTCGGTAGAAGAAGGCGATTTATTCTTATTGTCTCAGGCTCTAATGTTTCCCTAATGTTCTTTGCCAAATATTGGGGCCTGCAATTTGTGTATGTGGTCAACATCACAGTTTTGATCAACATTGGCTCGTTTGATCCATAAAAGCCAGCGTTTTTTCATTTCGTGACTAGTGGTGACGTTCTCATTTTCTTAGACGGCGGGAGTAAATTTCTCATCCATGTCTATGATTTGATCAACACATTGGATTGGCACTCATTCACCAATTTTGTGGGTTTCATTGAAGCTTCTCTGCACCAGTATTGAAGCGGTTGTGGAAGGAGTTTAAGAAGTTGACCAGCCAGGAGACTTCCCGTGAAGATTTTTGTTGGGGACGTGGGAGGCAACGACAAATCAGTTTTATTTACATAGGCAATCTTGCATCTAATTGGGCAAATTGTGTCGGTGTTTTGAAGCAGATCGGTCATTTTGTAGCTGGTTCACAACATTGGCGAGATTTGTTTTCTGCGCACCATACCTAGAAACACGACATTTTTATTGACAAATTTGTTGTTAGGGTCGATCAATTATATTGGCCTAGCATTTTCATTCCCTTGGCTAACATGACTTCAGTTTGGATGATCATCGATATTGTTTGCAAGTCACTCATATAGGCTTATGAAATTGCACAATTAGACCAATTTGGAACATTTGGTTTTATCTGCTTACCAGGGTGGTATTCTATTGCTAGCTGCGAGAGATTTTTCAGAGATACTGAGTCAAACCATTAATGGTAATTAATTTTGTTTTTATTCTATTCGTTTATAGATTGGAAGTTATATTATAGGGTCCATTTTTACGAGTCGTTAGTGGTATGGTCATCTGTCAAAATTTAAAAATGTCAAAAATAATTTTTGTAATTGGGTGCACTCTCGCTTGTACGTGACATCCATTTTGGGGGGGCATTCTTTAATTGAACTTCAAATTCAAATTTTCTAAGTAGAAATCTACTGGAGGATGGAGGCATCGGAGGCTGGAGGACAATCATTGACCTCTTGTCAGTCACTAACAATGAGGCCGCAATATGCATTAGTGACAAAACTATTTGTACCAAAAAGACAAAAGCCAAGATCGGTTTCCAGGTGGCAGCAACAACCGTCTAATATCATTTGTGATCAGAGTGGCAATGATCTATAATGGTGGTTGTGTTTGTCCCTATCTTTGGATGGGAGTACTAAGCGTAGTGAGGCTAGTTCCACTATTGCTTGTCATGAGTAGATGTGTTTGTCCCTACTCTTATCTTATAGTGTTTGGTGAGCTACTGTGTGTGGTTATCAAGTATAGTGATGAACTTTCACCCCATGTTCACACTAAGGGGGGTGTTGGAAATTAGTGTTCACATAGAGTGTGAGGTAAAGTGAGTTAAATAGAATAACTCACATAGTTTTTATGGGTAATGAATAAATGTAATAATATTAAGTTGTTGACAAACAACATAATAGTATTAATAGTCACAAAGTTTGTTTAATAGGTTATTAGTAGTTTCTATGTTTGAGTTGTTAAAAAACAACTCAATATTAATAGGGAGGTTGTTTGGGTTGTTTCTTATAAAATAGGATGTGAGAAATCCTATAAATATGTAATGTATTTGAATGAAAATGGTGAGCTGAAGCACATATTATTTTGAATTGAATTATTTGCAGCTTTTGTCTCTGGCCATATTTCTAATAATGGTCTCCTACAGATCGACTTATTTGGCCAGCTCCCTAGTTTGACCAATTCATATATTCTCATTGCTTCACATTTGTAATTTGCATTGCAGGTTTAGACTTCTACTTGATTCATGCTTTCCCTAGTTTGGCGCAACCAAAACACCATGTTTCCTATTGCTTTGCTCTGCTTTAAGCTTCAAGACTAAGTCAAAGTTTAATTCATGCGTTGCAGATTGGTATCACTTCCAGTGTCGACTTGGTCAACATTCAAATACCACATATTACTTTGGCTATTATTTCCTATGCATAATATAGCACTGCACATTTGCTATTGTTTTGCTTGACAAAGTCTTAGCAGTGATATTACACGTTGGTTGGCATATATCCGAGGCTGCGCCTAACATTCTTGTATGTGCCTCTTACCACTATATGCACTGCCTCATAAGATACACAATTCCTCAATACCCTGCCTTATTCTTTTCCTAATATATATACTGTATTTTATATATTATAAGCTCACTCAAGGCGAGAGACAAGCATGATATATTAAAAAAATAAAAAGAGATAAAAATAAGATTTACAATAAAACAAAGCTTAAAAGTTAAAATAATTGTAACTATTAATATCAACAAATGACCAAAAAATGAAAGACGAGGTTGAATAAAAGTCGCACAATCTAAAAATTAAATCCATTTGTTAATGCAAAACAATTATCAATACAAAGCATGAAACATATTGAAATAAAAACTATATAACCAAAATATAATAAAGAAGAATATAGTCCCAATAAAATTATGAAAATAGGTATTAGATACTTGCATCAAAAGAGAAAGTCAAATAATCAAAACAGAAAAATAAGCTTAAAAAAACTCATTAAGAGAAAATGGGGATTGAATAACTTGAAGCAAAAGTGGTAGAGAAAACATAGACCACATCCATCCAAAAAAAAAACATAAATAAATTTAGAATCTTTCAAATTTTAATGTTTATGAATGATCAAATTAGACAAATAAGGGTTCAATCACATCCAATAGAAACAAAGAGGAAATCTCACTCAAGAAAAGAGATAGAAAAGATATATCGAAAAAAATAAAAAGAGATGAACATAAGATTTAAAATAAAATAAAGCTTAAAAGTTAAAACAACTGTAAATATTAATATCAACAACTGAGCAAAAAAAAAATCACGATTGAAAAAAATACACATGGTCAAATAATTAAAACAGAAAAAAAATAAACAAGAAACAAGAAACATTTTTAACAAAATTAGAAAAAAAAGACATCAACACAAACTTCAAAACAAATGAGTGTTATACAAATATCCATGCCAAAAAACTCATTAAGAGAAAATGGGGATCGAATAACTTAAAGCAAAAGTAGTAGAGCAAACATAGACCACATGCATCCAAAACGCAAACAAAAATAAATTTATAATTTTTCAAATTTTCGTTTCAAACTTTAATGTCTATGAATGATCAAATTAGACAAATAAGGGTTGAATCACATCCAATAGAAACAATGAGGAAATCTCACTCAAAGAAAGAGATACAAAAGATATATCGAAAAATGAAAAGGAAAAAACATAAGATTTAAAATAAAATAAAGCTTAAAAGTTAAAACAATTGTAAATATTATTATCAGCAAATGACCAAAGAAAGAAAGTCAAGATTGAAGAAAACACACATGGTCTAAGAATTAAACCCATTTGTTAACATAAAAAATTATCAATATAAAGCGTGGAATGTATTCAAAAAATAATAAAGCGGAATATAGTCCAAATAAAATTATGCTAATTAGTATTAGATACTTGAATTCCCTTGTGTGGTATGAACTATAAGGAAGAAAATTCACACAAAAATATGGAAGATAATACTTCTAAGGGATGTGATTTTTATGGGTTTTGACTCAAATTTCAAAATGGATCAAGACTTAAGTAAACATGTGCCTAGGAATTTCACACCAAGGTTGGATATAAGAAAGTCTTATGGTAATGACACGACAAATTGGCTATACCAATGAAGCAGTTCTTTGATCTTCATCATATTCCTTGTCAACAAAAGGTAGTAATAGCATCTTTATACTTGCAAATAGACCAATTCATTTGGAATCATTGGCTATGTGAAGAGAAGAAAAGTAAGGGTTATGTGGTCATGTGGTTAGTCATTCAAGGGGAACCTCACTATGCATTATGGAGACAATCTTATAGATAACTACTTCAAGCAACTTACCAAGCTAAGGCAAACAAGTATGGTCAATTAATATATTTATCAATTCTAACTTTTATCTTTAAGAGTGGATAATATTACAGAGGAAAATATGAAAGAATTATTCCTTAGTGGTTTAAAGGACCACATCAAGTATGAGGTATGCATGTTTTCTCCAAGTTCTGCATCCCAATCCATGATAATGGCAATGTAGGCGAAAGAACTTTTTTGGCTAATAGAAGAGAGGAATTCCCTAGCAAGGGAGACTAGAGGGGTGCTACATCATCATTGCCTCAACCTATGACATTGACACCTCGAAAAATTTAAGAGAAAAGGGGAAGAGGTTTATGTTTCAATTTTATGGAAACTACAATAAAGGAAATAAATGTGTTGCGAAGAAATAATTTTACATTGAGGTACCTATGAGGAATAAGTGGATGAATACAAGGGTGTAGTAATGGTAAAAGACTTAGAAGATGTTTACCCAATGATCTCTTGTCAAGCACTATCAAGTGGCAGTAGCCCACAAACTCTCAAGTTAAGGGGTTTTTAGTGATCAAGGTCAATCCTTTCAATTACCAAAGAATCCACCACCATCCATCACTTCTCCCATATATGTACATAATATGATGAGGTTAGCTAACAACCATATCCAATACAAGAAAAATCCATATAAGTCATCCTTGAAACATCAAAAATCGGATAATAAGCAAGAACCCACCGTGTATGAGGGTTCACAAAGGACAAACAATGTAACATACAAGTCGGAGCTATCTAAGTCAACAAAGAAACATTCAGTATTCAATGTATCTAGCTTGGTTGGAGGCTAATGAGCACAAAGTTTCACCCCAAACAATAAACAAGAGCTAGACAAAGAATGAAGAGTCATTTTGGATCCAACATTGTGATGTCAAACAATTACAAAAGTCCTCATCTAGTGGAAGGATTGTTTGATCAAAGATGGCACATGGGAAAATAAAGATTTTTTGAAGTATTCTTGGTTGATCAACATTGAGGACAAGGCTTCTCTAAAGAAGGGGGCATGTTACATCCTTAATCTTAAAGTGTTAATAGGGTTATGAGTAGTCGGCTTGTGACTACCTCAACTCTTTATTTATTCATATGATCATTATATTTTGATTTAGATTTTTAAATCATCCTAAGTGTTATAATTGTGTATCTAAGTTGGCTCGTATGACATCTAGTGCATAAGTACATGGTATATATAGGAACTGGTGGTTAGTTTATTATCATCGAATTGTGAATTGTGTTCTCATTAGAGATATTTGGAGGTTTGCCCCCCTCAAAGTGGCTTGTTATTCTATATTATTATTATCAAGTATTTGCTCTATATTTCCTATTATATTCTTCTATTGTGCAAGTTATTCCATTAAACTTTTTTACCACATGTATTAACCCTAGTCTTGAATCTATTAATTAACTAGTGATTCATAACTCTCAATTGTTCATAATAACCTTGCCTACATCCTTTCCTTTATCTTAGACTGAATTTTGGATACAACTTGTCCCCTAGACTAATTTGTGTTGCATTATAGTCCCCGCTTTTTGAAATTATATTTTCCTAATCTTTAAGTTGATCCTTTTAGAATATAATCATTATTTGTCAACTTATGTGCCAAAACATTATGAATTGAGGATCTAGCATCTTGCATTTATATATAATCCTAGGTCATTTGTACTCATGATTTAAAAGCTTTGTCAAAAGATTATATTACATAACTTTATATACACTATTACATTAGCAACACATTATGATGTATCAACATCTAACCCATTATCAATGAAGTTGTAAGCATTCCCTCTAAACATGCAATAGATCCTTAAGATGATTTTCAATGCTAGTCCTCTTTCAAACACAAGTACAAGCAAAGGCAAATAAATCCTACAAGATTATAATAGAAAATGTCATGTGTGCTATGAGGACACAACTACACCAAAAAGACCAAATTGTGAGTGTAAATTCATTTTGAGTGCCATAAGACTATGTATCAATTTCCCTCTACTATCCAAACATCATTTCATTAACAAGTTTGGATTCTATCACATTAGTTATAGTGCATATTTAACCAATAAAAAATAAAAATCAATCACAATTATAATAGCCAAACTCTCTAATACCTCTTGATGTACTTATCACTTATCATTTATATAAATGTAAAGGTAAAAATTGCATTCCTTGGACATTTCCCTTTTATTTTGGACTCACCTTGACCCCTTTGTCTTTATTGCAATGACTAGCATAAAAGTAGCAATTTATCAACTTGAGTGTAGAAAATTCAAGTTTTGTGTCTCAAGGTTTTTTATTAAAGGAAAAACCATAATTCATTATGGTTATCTAGAATTATCTAGCACACATCAAGGAACATCTCTTGATAGAATTGTATCAACAATATGCACCAATAAAACATCAATTGTTACACATAACTAGGTAAACTTCTTACATGATTGCTTGGTGTGTCTTTGAACTTGTTTTGGGTGATTTATTAAAAAATTATTATTATTCCATCATGGTGGGCCTTGCAACAAGTGGCAAAAAGAATTTGGTCACACTTGGAAAATCTCCAGACAAGGATGAGATATAGATTAAGAATATTACTCGTAGTGATGAAATCACCAAGGTTAAGGAAGAAATTCATTATTAAAGAATGAGATAAAAGATGATGAATGCATTATCAAGGAAAATGAATTCCCTTATGTGTGGTATGAATTATAAGGAAGAATATTCACATAAAAAGGTGGAGATAATACTTCTAAGGGATTTGATTTTTATGGGTTTTGAAATCTTGGTGAGCCTACACACTCTATAGCTCTAGGTCTACATGTCACACCTATAAAATAAGAATAATAACCTACCTTGGATATATCCATTAGTGGACTAAAATGTATTTTCATTTTTATATTAATATAAAAGGACTTTGTCCCCATGACAACTTGTATATCAAAAAATAAAAATATATCCTAGGTTTTATTAAAAAAACTAGTGTTCAAAATGATGAAAATAAGAGTTAGAAACAATTTTTGGAAAAGCAAAAATCTTGGCGAGCCTACAAACTCTATACCCTTAGGTTTACATGTCACACCTATAAAATAAGAATAATAACCTACCTTGCATAGATACATTAGTGGACTCTAACATAATTTTCTTTTTATATTAATATTAAAGAAATTTGTCCCCATAACAACTTGTATATAAAAGAAAAAAGAAAAAAGAAAAATACATACTAGACTTTATAATAATAAAAACTCTTATTCAAAATGATGAAAATAAGTGTTGGAGCAATTTCAAACTAATATCAATAGATGACCAAACTAAAATAATGGGATTTGATAAAATCCACCAAATATAAAAACAAGAATTGAGTTTCCATAATAACAAAAAATAACTTTAAATAAGACTTCACAATTTTAAAAATTAGATTACTATTATTTGCAAATTACTAAATAAAATAACCATAGACTAAATAACAACAATCCAAATGAAAAAACAACTGCCACCTAAATAATATAAACTATTTTTTTTCAAAATCCATTAAAATAATTCACAATCATAGTAAAAATGATTTATAGATATATTGAATTAAATAACTATATTATTAAACAAAACAAGGAACTCCAACATTAAAAAAAGCCAACAAAAAAATATGAAAAATAGAAAGTAGCTTAGAACAATATGAAATTATAATAATTCAAAAAAAAACCAAACTAAGAAAATGTGGACCGAATAAAACCCACTAATTGTTACAGGGCCACCACTCATACGAAATGATGGTTTCTCAATGAGGCACATTTCTAACAAATTTACACCTTTCACATAAGTAATAACTATCAATAATAAACCAAATAGCAATGTGGTTATGTAGCACTCTTTTGAGGTCATCACAAGAAACGAACATATTGTAGCAACCGCCCCTCAGTTGCTACCAATTTTTTTTAAATCAATTCAAGATAAATACAAAACTTAATCATGAAGATCATCCATGTAGTTTAGAAGTGTTAACTTCAAAACTTCTTCATTTACCATGGTGGCATCAACTAGACATCGCCACTTACTTTCATACACATGGGAATGGTAAGCTCCCAAGGTTACTAGGTCATTCCTAGACCCAGCCCTAAGCCTCAAGGGTTCATTCTTGATGACCCTGCCTATGTATCCCTTCATGGGAAATCAAAGGCTTTGTAGTTCGCCCCACAATATTAGAGGGAGTTTATTCTCTCCTGTTGTATGAGATCTCTAATCTCTCTTTAAACTATGACTATTTATAAAACATAGTTCAATCGTAATATAACAATAGCAAATCACCATAAAGTGTTGGTTTTATACCAAACATTACCAATCAATAGTGTGCAAAAATACACAAATACTCAAGGATCATATCATTCCATAATTCCCCAATTCCCATAGGGAGTGACTCGAGCATACATCACATATACACAAGGTGACTAACTCATACACATCACATTTACATAGTGAACGTTTCCAACATACGTCATGTATACACAATAACTAGCTACAACATACATCATACATACCCAATGACTAGCTTCAACATACATCACTTATACACAGTGACTAGTTCCATCATATGTCACATATACCTAATGATTGGCTCCAGCATAAACCACATATACACAATGACTAGTTGTAGCATACGTCACTTATACACAAGGTGACTAATTCATATGCACATCACAAGTACATTAGTGATGGGCTCATACATATCACATATACTATAGTGTCTCGCAACATGTATTCACATTAGCTATCACATACTTGCCCTTAGTGCATCTCAGATATGAAATGAATGTCGATGCATTGTGCACTACACCGTGGGTCCCATCTTTTCTCCACTCTTCTACACCATCAGACAACTAGGAAGAGGATTCAATGCATCTCATACTATACCGGGGGTCCAACCTCAACTCAATAGGGTCAAGTATACCATTTCCACATCAAGATATGCCAAAACTATAATATAAGGTTGGTCCAATTGTTATCTACTTATTCTTAATTAGAAACTCTTTTCCCTACAATCCATCGAACAACCAAGCAACCAAGGTTGGCCATCATTGGCTTAGAATGCTCCTTGACTACTATCCATCTCGAGCATAATAATTCCCCTAGACACTTGTCAATCTCAAGCATAATAGTACTGCTCCTTGACTACTATCCATCTTGAGCATAGTACTGGCCCTAGACACCTATCAATCTCGAGCATAATAGCATTGCTCCTTGACTATTGTCCATCTCGAGCATGGTACTACCTCTAGACACCTGTCAATCTCAAGTATAATAGTACTACTCCTTGACTACTATCCATCTCGAGCATAGTACTACCCCTAGAAACCCGTCAATCTCGAGCATAATAGTACTACTCCTTGACTACTATACATCTCGAGCATAGTACTACCCCTAGACACCTGTCAATCTCGAGCATAATAGTACTACTCCTTGACTATTGTCCATCTCAAGCATAGTACTACCCCTAGACACCTGTCAATCTTAAGCATAATAGTACTGCTCCTAGACCCATGCTCAGCACTATAACTAGAAGATGGATTCTTAACGTAGAATAAGTAGATCACAATTGAGTGAATTAGAAGCCTCTACATAGTCATTTAAGTATGAGGCTAATATTCACAATACATAAAAGAATTCACTTAGTACCAACACGTGGTGAGCTCAACTCAACAGGAAACCACCACCAAGAAGTCCAATTCATTCCTTTCCTTTAGCTTACTCTTCAAATACACGTTATGAATTGAATACAAGTTATCAGTTTTTCTTTCATAACCATCTAATACTCATTCAGCTCATCTAAATCCTACTGAAGAGAGAAGGTTCAACCAATTAGGAACAACCCCAATATCTGGGAGTTATTCCCCCTAGACCCTCCCCCTATGGACTTGAAGTCGTAGAGGCATCTTTTTTCCAAGGACCACCTACATACATGCTTCCAAACATATCAAAGTCACACATAGTTCTCCTTACAAGGTCTTTCAAATGACCCACACATGGGTTCTAATAATCAAGGTTTTATTTCCCTTCAACTAATAATAGTTGACAGTAGTTAGGAAATCATAAGTAAGTTCACCATTTTTCAACTCATACTATGACATTTCCTTTAAGTATATTAATGTCTTTAATCATACTCTACCAATATTGTTCATAACCCCACTTGAACATCCCAAGGTTTGTTTTATCAACATAGGGGCTAAGCTTCAACATGAATTACATCAGTTTACCCAGCACATAGGGAAACACTTCTATTCTAAATTCACACAATAAATTAACTATAGAGGGTGTTATTTCAAGAGGTCAATTCATATCAAATAGCCATTGCAAGCCTTTTTCCCAATATCTAAATACCATTATAGAATCATATAGCATGTCTTATTATTGTATTTAGTAAGGAGGATAAAAATAAATTAAATAAATTTATTACACCTATTGCCACTGCAATAGAATTTCCAAATGGTCTATGATACAATATATCTTGATATCTTCTCAATATAATGCTACATCTAATATTTCCAATATCATAAATATTGAAAACCTCATAGGTCATACAGCATAGGTGTATCATTGTCTTAGCCATGATTCCTACACACAAACATAACATCATTGAACACAACCACAATACCCCTTCCTTAGTTCCCATGATAGTTCACATATCGGGGCTATTGTTCTTAAGAGGTCAATAGCCATTGTATAGTCACACTATTAATAATGCAAAAGCCTCAATAAGGCTCCCAATGGGGTCCTAATTCTGAATGGTCCCGATGGGGTCCTAATTCTAAATGGTTCAATAATATCAAGTATCATAATAATATATGACATCATCCTAATAAAGCCACATAAATTCCTTTTGAACCTCGTTTACAAATTTGTGTTAAGCATGATCAATGTTCGATTCACACTCTAGACAATTGGCAACACTTGGCTCATTGTATCTCCATGCAAGGATATACACTATAATATTAGTAATAATAGTATTCTTAACATTCTAGATTCATTTTCCTTATTGTGTAACCCATTATTTTAGTAATATCTTGGTTCTTGGATTAGGTAATTTTTTGCACTTGACATTTGTAACCAAATGCTTCTTGTAATTACAGATGCTGGACAACATGGTAAGATTTCAATCATATCATCATATTTTCCTTGATATAATCACCAACTATATGGAACTCATGTTTAAAGCTCATCCATTACTCTTGTGCTTGAACTTATTAAACAAAACTTCATATCTGATAACATTGTCATAGTCCTTAAAATTGTTGTCTTCAAGATAAGTACACCAAGTAAACTACAGTGCATTGTCCAACTATAAGGAGACATACAAAAGTAACGATAAACTTGTTTAAAATATGATTAATGCCAAAGTCATATTGAAGATAGGTAAAAGAATTATGCTTGTTAAGTTATAATATTAAGATATACCCTTAATAAAAATAATAATATTTTTTATCTTATGATTTCAATTATTAAATGTTACAAATCAATATTCACCTTAACTCATGATTATGTCCTACTAAATCAGATTTAATAAAAATTAGTAATAGAATTATTAAAAATCAACACCATGTAAATAAATAATAATATTTTACTATACACTTCATCCAAACTAAATCTTGATCCTACAATTTAAAGACCACACACAATAACTTTTAACAAAACACATATCCCTCTCTACCCATGACAACCTTCAAGAATAATAGACTTAATTCTGTCAGAAGTATCATAAACTAAATCAGACTCTATCATTTTGAGATGGCCTTGTTTTCACCCGAGACAATGCCAAAGTGCTGATGAACCATTTAACCATTATTATTTTTTATTAAAAAGGGTGCTTTCAGATTAGAAAATAGAATAACCCAGCTGAGAACAAGTAGAGAATGATAAAAAAAGAGGTTACCTATGCTAACTGCTACATGGAGTGTTTGTTTAGCAAATCGGTTTGGGTATATCATGTCTTGGAGTCCTCCTTTGATCTTCACGTCCACCATGCCAACTGTAACTCTAGCATCTGATAAAAATTCCATCCTTATTCTTTGATAGAGGTCTATCTCCCATTTTAGCATACGCAAGGAGGATATGGGCAACTGTTGCGGAATTTGGCTTTACACTAGCCAATTGCATTTTTCCTAGAAGCTTCTGAGTCTTTTCAACACTTCCATTTTGTGCATAATCTGCAACTATTGTTGTCCATAATACCACATTTCTTGAGGCATTTCTTCTAAAAACCACCATACTGCACATATCCTGCTATCATCGCATTCCAACTGACCACGGTTCCTTAACAGATTTCGTTCAAATTGGATGTGCCTTTCTCCATCGCTCAGCTGCAATAATCCCATCGCTCAATGCTATCAAATGGCTATGTGCATACATTTGGGTGCAGACCTTTTTGAAGGGAGCTTGAGTCATGCTATAGTTTAGGTTGTGGTTTCAAATATCCATAAGCTTGTTTAAAGCCATTTAATGACCTTATCAATTTTTAAATTTTATAAGCTCACGTGCATAACAAAAAGGGTTTTCCTTGTTTTGAATATGTCAAGACTCTTAGAGGTTTTAGGGTTTTGTTGCCCAGCTGTTGAGTAAGTCTTCCTCCCTTCATGGCATGGAGGTTACAGTCTTCTTCTCAAGCCAAGACACATTGCAGACCTTCACAGCCACGTTCTTGAGACTTTGTCAAATATAAACGTGCACGTGGAAGTTTTCAGAATATTAAGCGGGTATGTTCATTGTTTCAAAGCTATCATGGCAGGTAGGAATGTCATAAGGTAGCATGTAAGACTACAGGTTCGTGGAGAACGTTGGGAGAGTCCTGAAGATCATGGCTTCTAGCTCATGAAAAGGCATGCACGTGGAAGGCAAGGAGATTAACAGGGCTGCTGATTCTATGAGGTCCTATCACTATCATAAGGTTCATACTCGTGGTCTTCAATAATCGTATGCTTTTAGTGATGATTTGATGTGTTCAGGTTGCTAGGGTTTGCATTATGTGTTTCTGTCATTTGATAGTTGTTAAGGCAAGAAGATTGTGCAAACATGATAGTGCCTCAGTCATAACTTTGAAAGACAGGGATTTTTGACTATTGTTGCATCACACTATCCAAGTAAAGGTATTGATACCATAGATAATCCATCTAGAGAAGCTCGGGTTGTTGGAGGAGGTATAATGCATAACAAAAGTGACAGCACAGTCAATGGATTGAGGAAGGCAATCATATCTACATGCATGTATGACAGTCATGTAGAACATATATGATAGAAACCAAGATAAGGATATGACTTTATTTAAAAGAAAGTCTTGAAATCAGTGGTCTATAAGCTAGCATAGGACTGTTAATGAGGAGTCTTGACAAGAGAAATATTGTGCAAATGTCATGAAACGGGACAGTTACCAAAACAGTCCACTGTATAAGTCACAAAGGACTGTCATTTCTGATGAAAAGAAAAGACAGTGATCGTCACCATCTAGGGTTCATAGACAAAGGGCATTATGAAGTCCATTCTTAATTTCATATCGATTGCATGCATGGGTTGTTTCCCACTTGGTGGATAGAGCAACAACAATTTTGGAACAGTGACAGGGACAGTCATGCAATCGAGTGTATGACAATATTTGTGACAATGCCCTGATCTATGTATAATGGTGTACTTTTCATGGCTCTACATTTGCTTGCATTAGGGCTTGATATTTGCTTTCCAACTAAAACACGAAGTCATCATATAGAAAAACAATGATACGTCACTACATAGAAGTCTGCACAGCAGCAGAGAACAGTATAAATAAAGGCCAAGGATAATCTGTTGATGATTAGTGCCATCAAGAGTACAGTGAACAGTATCAAAAGAACAGTGAGTCCACATGCTAAAGCCAAATTAAAAGAGGGCAGAATTTGAACTAAACATTAAAGGGAGGCCTGTATATTCTGAGTGGAGATATAGATGGTAGCTCAGTGGTGCAATTTCATGTGATAACCATGACAGTGGCAGATATAATGGACTGTGAAGAGAAGCAAAAGGTACAGTCCTATCATATCAAAAGGGAAAGAGGACAGTCAAGTCCACAAAAGAGCAATGATCTGAAAGGCGGTCTTAATGACTGTAGTAAAGAATTAAGACCTTTGAGTTGAAGATAATGGAGAGCTAGAGCAGTAACTCTAAGGCTAATGTAGTAGACAGGGGCGGCATGGTTACTAGGGTTCCATGTTTGTGTTGGCAGAAGAGATGTTCAAGGGTTGCCTGAGAATTCATCACCCGATACTATGCACAAAGAAGTGGAGAACATTATATGCTGTACAGCTTTGAGGAGAAAGGTATATTTTGATGATACATAGATAGCAATGTACGAAGATACAGTTGACGGTCAGCAATGGAAGCATACCTTCTTGGGCTGTTTCAGAATATTATTGTTTGTATCTATCAGTGGAAAGTAGATGCCAACAAATCAATCAATTGTTAGATCTCATGGAATGCTATTATTAAAGGATATGCACAAAATGGTTGTTCTAAATCATACATAGCTGTAGAAGAACACATGGAAGAGATAGTCACTTATAGGTTGAAAGGCACAATAGCTTACAGTCACATGACATGCCAGTCTTAAGAGATTTGTATTTGTTGAAAACAGTGAAGACATGAAACTTCAAGGAGGAAGACAGTGGTTTGTGTTTAGAGTTTTGGATGAAGACCCCAACCTTTGATCTTGGTCATTGCAATAGAGGCTGATTGCCAATATTATCACTTCCATAACTTAGGACAGTCTTCATATGTTATTTCACTATGAATATTCTAGAAAGGGCTGATCAGAAGACAACATAAACTCAATTTATGTATGAGCAATGACAGATGCTTTCAAGCTATGGGCAATGTTACAGTATTTATTCAATGATATTTGAGAATTAGAGTTCATTGATATTTTATTGAAGAAGCCTAGAACAATGCAGTTCTACTCAGGATACTGATGAAGGCAGACATAGTTTTGGAGTGACAGTAGCCATGAAGAAATGATGACAGGGAAATGAAAAAAGAATAGAATGTTGTCGCAGACATGATGTCATGTTACACTTTCTTAGCAAAGAGAGGGTCTGCAAGCAAGAATGTTTGTTCCCTACCATTAATAACTTGGCAAAGACATCACTGCCTTGAGGGTTCAAACTCAAAGTCAGCATATTCATAGAGAAGCAACTAAGTCAGCACAATGTACAATACTCTTCCCTGAAGGAGGACAACGTTTTGATTACAAAGATGAAAAGGATAGTTCATGAAGTGGTACGAGGGGGCAGAGTTAAGAGCAGGAAAGGTTTTTGAAAAATGATATGCATGATAGTTGTATAAGCATGAGATGACAATGATCTGTTAATTTTCTTGTGTACAAACTATGGCATAAAGAATAGACAGTTGATAATGGTGAAGCATTTTTGCTGTTTAAGGATGAAGGGAAAGAACAGCAGAGTTGTGTTCTTAACTCATGGCACAAATATGAGATGAAGACATCATTATCATTGATTCTTAACTGTGTTTCACTTGCTACTTAGTCATTATCATATGAATGTGATAATACATTGCAGTAGGCTGCTTGGGGTTGTAGTGTCAAAAGAGGCTAGATGAGCAGAGTTGAATGACAAAGGTTATCGATTGCAATGCACAGTGAATTAAAGGAGTATCAAGCTTCAAAAGGAACAGTCTTTTGCAAAATGGATAGTGACACTGTACAAGACAGCCATAGTAAGAGGACTGTGCCATGAAACTTGCGGAGTGGCAGCATAAAGAAGTCTTAAGATATAGAACATGTGTCACTTTGTAGTCCTTAGAGATCTATACACATGTCCTTTTAACAGTTTTGAAGAAGTCTCCAAGCAGTTGAGAGTTCAAAATTTAAATGAGCAATTGTAACTCAGTTCCAAGCATATAGAGCAGTTTGTTGGGTTGTGCAGCAGTTGACAAGAAGTCAAGACAGTTTGGTGGCAGTTTTGAGCTTCTTAAGGGTAGTGGAGAGCATCTAGAAGCTGTTTTTATGAGCCTTGATGGTACATGAGGTCAAGACATGACTTTTCCACCACTAAAACAACCTTTTGGAGCAATTTTGGGGGCTGAAAAGTAGGCTTTTCTGTTTTTGACGACCAAAAGGAGCTTGACCCAGCAAGATGAAGTGAAGACTTATCATTTTCTCTCCACACATGCTCCTATTATTTTGTAAGCTGTTGAACAGCATATAAACAGGCTTTAGAAGCAATTTTTAGTTAGTTCTTTTTTCTCTAAGCATTGTATTGTAACTTTTGGAGTTCTTTGTTTGCTGGACAGCAATTGTAGCTCATTTTCAGACTTATGTGCAGCTGTGTATGCACCTGTTTTATCAATAAAATTCAGTGGCTTTACCTTCTCAATGGCTGTTTCGTTGTGTGTGTATGAATGATTGATACTTATTTATGTGATTTTTTCTCTAAATTCTCAAATTTGTCGTCCCATTTCAACACCTTTAAGCAGAAAGCATGTCTTATACAGGTCATGAGTTATGTCACTGAAGTTTACACTCTTTATTTTTGAAAGATATATCTAGTCTTCCTTATAAAGTTGTAAACATATCAACTTTCTCATTAAATTCTGACGTGTAAGCATGTTAAACAATTGAGTTGTGTGAATTTTAGCTGGGTTTTTGGGAAATTGTGTGTTAAAACAGCAGTGTAGGTTTGAAAGAATAATTTGTTGCATCACCTTAGAAAGAAGTAGGTTCATTTTCAAGTTAATCCTTACTCTTTTCCTCAGCAAAGCAGTAGCATAGGTCTAATTAGGTAAAGTTCCAAGGGAACCAGCCCTCTTCGGAGGTTCTCTTCCGTCATACATGACCCACAAACGTGGAAGAGATCCAATGTTTCACTAATAGGCTGAGTTTTCATAACTCAATAAGGGCACAATATTGAGTGATAACAATACCTTTCTATCCTCTCCACGTGATTCTACTGCTTATTCACTTTCCCTCTCTTCACGTCCATCTATCTTCTCTTTCCCATGCCTTTTTTACATACCTCCGGTGTCTCTTCCTTGAGATCACATTTCTCTCCTTCCCTACAAGACTTGAATGATTAGTTATGGGGGTCATGAGGGTTTAAAGGCTGCTAAGTGGCATTCTTTTCCACACAGCTTGAAGTCTTCGCTGCCAGAAGAAGGGATGTCATACCTATTAATGGCACCTCCCTTCTCAGCCAAGCCTGCCCCCTCTCTTTTTTTAATGAGGATCGTCTCCAGTCCTCCCTTATACAGTTCAAAAATCATTTTTAATGAATCCATTTTTTGTGCATTTCCTGCCATCTGTTCTATTTTGATGTACATCCACCAATCCACGAGTTCTCATATAGCCTAGGCATCAAGTAGGCTGACAAGAGTTGAGGAGTCTCTGTGTTTACCTATCAACTTAAAAATTTCCAAGGTCTTTAATGAATGATGGACGACCATTCCTTTGTCCAAACTTGTCTCCCCATGACTTTGATTGACATATTTAATTTATTTGTTTGTTTTATTATCCATGCAACGATCACATGAATGAGTCTTCTTTTATGGGGATGTGACACATATGTACAAAAATGTTTACAAAAGTCACGTGACTGGCAAAATTTATTGTATTGATCAAATTCTCAGCCAATGATTAACAGTGTTTGTTTTTTTCAAATGTAGACCAATTAAACAAAAAAACTTATAATGTCTACAGATGTCAACGTAGAACTATAAAAATCCAAGCAAATCTACAAGTGTTATTGATAAATGTAGTTAATTAAGGGATGACTATCGTGTTGTTTAATAGTGTGCATTTTTGTGTACAGTTGAATAAATTGTCGTCGTCACTCTCTCATCCTTAAAAATTCAATAAAGCAACTAGCCTGCTATTTAGAAGTTCAATGTCTAAACCAACCATTATTGGTGGCTGTTGGAGTTCTACATCCTAACATCCTTCAAAAATAAAGTATGACTTTAGGTATGCCCATCTTGTAAATGATATATAGGTGGTAGGAATGTAATTTTCATTCTGGAAAAATGCTTATTAGCATACATTTTAAGATGTTTAGAAAAATTGGATAAATAAAACCCACAAACAATCAACAACTAAAAAAATTTTGAACAGAAATTCACACAGAAGATATTTACACGAAGAAACAACACTCTAATAGTAATGAGGATGTATAATTTTTTAAAAATCTTCTCTAGATTATTTTCAGATCTTCCCTATTAGAATGGTCGCTGAGATGTAAAAGCCCTTGCCCTACAGACCTTGGCAAGCTGGAAAAACTAAGGCACAAAAAGCAAGTGAACTAAGGTACAGATGAATGAAGAATATATAAACCATGTTGAACCTAACAAACAGAAAGATGATGGGATTCTATATGCATATGAAATGTGCCAAGATTCAGTAAAGTAGGTGGACATTGCAATCCATGTAAGATGTTTTCGAGGGACACAAAAACCTACATTGTATGAATTATGAATGGAAAGAAAATAGGTTTTCTCGTTTTCGGTATATTCTAGCCATTGCCTTAAAATGATCATGAAACATCTCTTGCATATTGCCTTTTGAAATTTTATAGTTCATAACCCGACACAGAAATGAACCATGAGAAAGTAGAGGCACCATGAACAAACAGAATAAATAATTTAAAAGCCTAACCAACCTGAATTAAGAATCTTGGCAGCACCACCTGAAGCCTAAGTTACCGGATGCGTACCTAGAGGCCTCGAACCCGGTTCGGGTTCGAACCCGGTACGGGTTCGCCTGCGGGTACGTGCTGGGCACGCACCCTGTGCGTACCCAGGGCGCATCCGGCTGTTTGGTGCGCGGACCCAAAGGTACCAGGCATGTACCCGGGCGTACCTCGAAGAACCCACGGCCCAGAACTTATAAAAACATTTTTTTTTTAATTATTATTATTAATATGAGGTGCGCCATGGAGTTTTGTATGGTTTCAAAAGCCTTAAATTGGTGCTAGCGGAGGGGGCGCTGCCCCTCGACCTCGCCCTGTACCGCGACAGGGAGCGCGCCAGGGGCGCTGCCCCCGGACCCCGCGAGGGGCGTTGCCCCCAGACCCCACTAGGGGCGTTGCCCCCAGACCCCATTGGAGACATTGCCCTCAAACTCCCATTGAATTTAATTGGTACTCTCCAAGTCCAAGTTTCCATAGTTTTCCTACAAGTCTTCATCTATAATATCACATTTAAGGCTTTTGAAACCATACAAAACTCCATGCCGCACCTCATTTTTATGGGAAAGAGGAAGATGTAAATTTGTAAAATATATTAATATAGTATTTACTTTTAGTTTTACAAAAACAATTTTCTATTTTCATTTTGTTTAAGAATATCAACATCAACGCATTCCACATGAGGATGCCATTTTGTACCCAATTTGCTTTCAAATCAGTCAAATACAACTATCAATTGACATTTAATATTTATCTTTGGCATTTGGCATCGATCAATGATCAAGTATCATACTATGAAATGATTTAGTTTTACAATTCTATATATTTCTCTTTTTTTTTTGTATATATAATACATATATATATATATATATATATATTTATATATATATATATACACGTACCCATACGTACCCAAACCCCTAAAAAAAATTTTCACGTACCCACGTACCGGGTTCTCGTACCCGAACCCGTCCCCGAACCCGAACCGGTAACTTAGCCTGAAGCACTTGGTTCCCAATTAATCTTGGCATTCCTTGAAAGGCAAAGGGTATTTCAATGAGAACCTGATATAATTCCGAAAATTAAAAAACACAATGGATATCAATCAAGAAATGAAAGTCTTAATAAATACAATCAAGAAAGATGGTTTTTTCAAAGTATTGATTATGCCAAACAGTCAAAGATGTGCAATTACACCGAGTTGCAAGAAAATAATGAGGCTTACATCTACGCTGATTTCAAAAGCTTCACTTTCTTCATCTATCACGAGAATTGTTTCAGGGCCATAAATTTCTTCCCATTCTTCTCTTTCTTTTTCACGATAGGGCAGCTTTCATCTTTTTCATTATATTCACTATAGTGTGATTCTAACCCCTGATCAGCACTATTCCAGCATTCAGATGCCTGGCGGCTCGAACACGCGGTCTGCTTGAGCCCTGCACTCGACTCCACGGCCATCTGTAAATCAAACACAATGTACAAGAGAAAATGCAATCAAACAATGAACAAAAGATTACCCGAGGCCTTGCTTGAGCTCTTTCTTTTCTTCGCTCTCCATTTTCGTTAAATAACCGATCTCCATTAAGGGTAAGGTCTTATGGTGGGGGGCTTCCTAAAAAATTGTAGTGGGTGTTGCTGAGATATTTTAGGAATATTTCAAAGTTGGTAGTGTAATTCAGCTTAAAATTGTAAGCTCCAAAATTTAAGGAATGAACTGCAGTGCAAGTAAATAAAAATTCTTTCATTTTTATTTTTTGATAGGAAGTTAAAATTTAGATGATAGACAAGTGGCAGAAGCCCCACTCCAATTTTGTACCCAAGTAGCTAAGATGGAATTTTTGTATAAGATCATTGCATTCAACAAAGGCAATTTGAATGATTGGTAACTTCTTGGCAATGCAAGAAGCACATCTACACAACTAGAAAATAATAAAAATTTCCCCATCCAACACCATTAAAGGAATATCCTTTAAGACAAGCATTGCTAAATTGATAACCAGTAACAACCAAAAGAAGTATAGATGGCATGCCATAAAAGCCATAGAGGAATATGTTATAACCAAGAACAACAATGACATCAATGGAGTATTCCCCATTAAAGTTATAACAAACAACACAAAGATGAAAATAGGTTTGAACTTGCTATGAAAAGGATTGATATCGTGCTCTTTCAAGGATTTGTGGATGCATTGTGAAAATAACAACTTGCTACTCACAAAGCGACAAAGCAACCAACTATGGGAGTGGGTAAGAGGTTCTCTATATAAGTACCTAATCATATATGAGGAGAATTAGCTCAATTGGTAATGAAAAAGATTAGGTCTTGAAGGCTAATACCATTTTTAGAAAAGTAAAACCTTTGAGCCTACACACTCTATACCCTAGGTCTACATATCACGCCTATTATTTCTATGATATATAAATTACTAAAGAAAGTAATCATAGACTAAATAACTACAATCCAAATGAAAAAAGTAGCTCCCATCTTAATAATATAAACTAAATTTATTCAAAATCCATTTAAAATACCAAAATAAACATTAAAACAATTTATAATTACATTAAAAATAATTTATATATATTAAATTAAATAAGTATTTTATAAAACAAAACAAGCAACTCTAACATTAAAAAGCCAACACAAAAATCAAAACTATAAAAATCAACATAAAACAATTTGAAATTATAATAATTTCAACAAATACACAAACCAAGAAAATGTGGACTAAATAAAACCTACTAAGCGTGACAAGGCCACCCCTCATACCAAACGGTGGTTCCCAATAAGGCACCTTTCCAACAACTTTAACTCCTTTAAGATAAGTAATAACTCTCAATAATAAACCCAATAACCATGTGGTATGGTTATGTGGCACTCCTTGAGGTGATCACAAGAAATGGCCATATGTACATAAATGTTTAGACCTAGGTCATGTGACTAACAAAATTTATCGTATTGATCAAGGTATTCTCAACCAATGATTAACAATGTTGTTTGCTTTCAAAGGTAGACCAAACTAAACAAAAAAATTTATAATGTTTTTCAAATGTCAAAATTCAATGTAAAACAATAAAAATTCAAGTAAATCTACAGGAGATATTTGTAGTAGAAGTGTAGTTAACTAAGGGAGGACTACAAATCGATGCTTAAAAGATATGTTATTTTATATCTTCTATGTAATCGGTATGGATTCTAAACACTATAAATAATCAATGAGGCAAGGACCAAATGTTGTGCATGCTAAATTATTAGCATTTTATGTATATGTAATTAATTTGGCTTTAAATTTAAAAAACATCAGTTTATGTGAATGCCTTTGATGTAAGTTCTTTTGAGCTAAATTTTCCCAAGCATGTAAAATTTGTTTTATTTCTCTCCGTTCCAATCTACCTTGCATTATGTCATTCAGGCTCAGTTGTGGCTCCAACTCTCTTGTTTGTGGTGGTTTTGATACAAACTTCTGTCCTTCGCACAAATTATTGTTTTTCGAGTATGTTGTTTGATAGTGTGCATTTTTGTGTGCAGTTGAATAATTGCAGCTTTCATTCTCTCGTTTTTTAAAATTCAATTAAGCAATTGGCCTGCTATTGAGAGATTCAACGTTTAAACTATCAAACCATTATCGGTCATTGTTGGAACTCTACATCCTAACATCCAAAAGTAATAATATAACTCTCGGTATGCTCATCTTAGTAAATGATATACATGACTCTAGGTAGCGGAATGTAATTTCCATTCTTAAAAAACTTATTAGTCCCTGCCTTATTGGCGGAGACTAATGTAATCGGTGGGCAACTTTTTGAATTAATGCTTTCTCGGGAATAGGGTAAAACCATTTAACCTATGGTGCTATTGAATTTTGCTATTAAAATGTTGTTTTTTTCTCTAAATTCATTGATTGGCTGGTGAGGTTTTTGCTGGGGTTTTGGCTTTTATCATTTACAAATTTAGAAGTCACCAATCAAAAGTGAGCAGAAGAAAGAATTAAAATCAATTGTAATGTTTGAGATAGTCCAACGATAAGGAGAAGAGGGTATCCGTGTGTCTTGGTGAGCAAGTGGCATTGTTGAAAGTTGTTTATGTGGCTTGTTTCTACAATGAAGCTACAAGGCAAAGACACCTTATGATGCTTGCTGGCAGCTAAGGATTCTTAATACTTTAATGCTATTGTGAATAATGAATTATCCATAACAATTAGTCTTCTCGTTTTACAGGTCACCTAATAGCTAGAAGCAATGTCTATGGCTTTGGTGTTGTATTACTGGAGTTGCTTCTTGGTAGGCCATCAATGGATAAGACTAGACCGAGCAGAGAATATAACCTGGTAGAGTGGGCTCGACCTCTTCTGATCAGTAATAAGAAACTACTTAGATTATAGATCTAAGGTTGGAAGTACAGTCTTTTGTGAAGGGAGCATAGAAAACTGCAAGCTTGGCCTAAGCCTATCAATTCCTTAGAGTCTGTTCCATCTGCAAAATGAAACGAAACTACTCCTCTAGTCATAGCTTGGACTGGGAAATTTTTTTAAAAAATTGTAAACTTTCTGTGCCGTCTGTGATATGCATTACTAGTGCGCCAGACAGATGGCTACAAGTCGAGGCCAATTACATCATATATGTTGATGTTAATACAGCGTCGGTCTTCACTAAGACTAATATTAAATACATGGGCCGACCTTATATATTTGATTTATAGCATGTAATTATTCTGGCCGACTTTAATTGTTATTTATCAAAGGCCGACCCAAGTGAAGAGGCGCCTAGGAGATATAAATACAAGGTCACTTCTTAACTATTGACAAAATTCGAATATCAAGAAGTTCGCACTTTAATCAGCAGATCATCATCTTGTAGCAGCAGATCATCATTTTGTAGCAGCAGACTGATTTCAAGGAGAAACATATTCATTTGTATCTTTGCATCTAGGAGAGGTGCTATTATTCATTGTATCAAATTCGGCATTGTGTTGGGCCTGAGTTCAAGCAGATTTCTGCTCTTATTCCTTCAATATATAAGAGATATATTTGCTGGGTTTTTCTCCCTCAAGAGGAGGGTTTTCCCAGGGTATCTTGTTGTGTTCATTGTCTTATGTGTTGCATTTCTTTTATTAAATTGATTATCTAATCTGATCTAAGAAACACTAACATGGTATCAGAGCGGGTGTGAAAAAGATCGTGATCAGATTTAGTTCGCAACACTCACCTTATTCTTTTCTTCAGTCTATCTTCTATATTTCTCAAGATGGTGAACGGTCTGAAAATCGAGGATAGACTCGAAGGGATCTCGAACTACATATCATGGAGGTTCAAGTTCATGCTAACTTTGGAAGAGAATGACTTGGCTGAGTTTGTGAAAACAAAAGTTCCCGAACCTGAGGGGGAAGAAGAGAAGCTGCAATGGAGGAAGAAAGACACTAGGGCAAAGAAAGCATTGGTTGATTCTGTCAAAGATCATATTGTACCAATTATCTTCAAGTTGAATACAGCAAGAGAGATGTTTACAACCTTGGAAGAGATGTACGAAATCAACAACACCAGTCGTGCCCTTGCTCTAAAGCAACAACTTCATCATGTGAAAATGGCGAAAGGAGAATCTGTTATTACATACTTCATGAGGATTTCAGAGATAAAAGATCAGCTCTCCACTATTGGTCACATGATTGATGATAAAGAACTCACTATGCTTGCTCTCAATGGTCTTCCGCTTTCATGGGAGGCGTTCATCCAAGGAATCAGTGCAAGATCCGAACTTCCCAAGTTTGATAGATTGAGGATTGATTGCATTCAAGAAGAGTCAAGACTAAC
>VCHN02005226.1:0-10068 GCA_007115665.2 Sequoiadendron giganteum
AATAATTGTGCAAAAGATTTTAAGATCTCTCCCCATGAGATTTGATGCGAAAGTTTTAGCCATCAAGGAAATGAAAGATCTAGACACCTTGATGATGGATGAGTTGCATGGGATCCTCACAGCATACAAAATGAGTATGGAGAAGGAGAAGCCATTGAAATAGGAAACAACTTTCAAAGCATCCAAAAAGATGAAGAACAAAGGATACAAATCGAGTGAAAGTTCAAGTGATGAAGAGAAAGCTCACTTTGTGAGGAAGCACAAGAAATGATCCTTCAAACATAAAGATAAGTATACTCTTAAATGTTTCAGTTGTGGTAATTTAGGTCATTTTGCTTCCAAATGTCCACAGGCAGAGAGTGAGAGTAGCGAAGAAGAAGAAAAATACAACAAAAAGAAAGGAAGGAAATATCACTATAACAAGAAAAGGAGCACACGAGGCAAGTATGGAAAGCACTTTCGAAGGCATAAGAAGAGTCTATACATCCAAGAAGCAAGTAGCTCGTCCAAAGAAAGCAGTGGAAGCTTCTCCGATTGGGATAGAGAAGAAATACTCTTCATGGTGGTAGAAGCAAAGGATGGTGAAGACAAAAGCAAAGAAGGAGATTTAAAGGAAGAACATATTGAAGATTATGAAGAAGAGGATCTTGAGAAGGAACTCAAGTTTTCTTATCATAAGATTGAGAAGCTCAAGAAGAGAAATTTGAGGCTAAAGTCATGACTTCAAGAAAATAGTGAAACTAAGGTGAAATCATCTCAAAATTCTGAAGAACTGGAAAAGATGATCATGGATCTAACTATTCAAATTAAGGAAGTAAAATGGATTGAAGAAGTTGTAAGAGGTCAGCTAAAGGCAGAGTGTGAAGTTGTTTCCTCGAGGAAGGAGCTGGAGAAATTGAATAATCAATTAAATTGAAGTATGAAGTTTGAAAAGAGCTCCTAAATTCTGGAAGATATTATCAACTTCCAAAGATCACCTTTATCAAGATTGGTCTTGGTTTTGAAGAAAATCAAAAGGCCATCAGAGAAGGATCAAGCTCCAAGGCTATAGAGTTACCAAGGAACACAAATGAGGAGAAGTCCAAAAGTTATGCAAATGTGCTCAAAAGCTCCATCAATGGTGATAGGTCCAAGAAGAGAGAGAGAGTAATACTATTCAGAAAATCATTATTCCTCACAAAGGCAATAATGAAGATTTCAGAAGACTATTGCCTCAAAGGCAAGCACAAATGAATAGGTTTCAACGTTCCTTTTATGGTTACTGTTTCTTTTGTAATAAATTTGGCCATAAGGTGGTGGATTGTAGAATTCGTGCAAGGAGGTATTTGGGTTTCTTAAAGAGGAACTATAATCCATTTGCTTCTTTAATGGACTACAACTTCATGTGCTAAAAGTGCAATAATCTTGGTCATACAACATGTTCTTGTAGAAGTAATTTTGTTGTACCTTTGAAACAAAACAAGGAGGATGTTCATGACAAACCAAAAGAGGAATCCACAAGTTTGGAAGAAGAGGTAGGAACATGAAATGACGAAGTGCAAAATGAAGGAAATCAATGGCATATTGACAATGGGTGCTCAAGCCACATGATAGGAGATAAAAGCAAGTTCCTCACTTTGAAGGAAATGAATGGAGGCATTGTTAAGTTTGGAGGTAATGCTATGGCAAGAATAACAAGAAAAGACACTCTTAGTTTTGACAACGGAAAGACAAGGACTAGAAATGTATTATATGTTGAAGGTTTGAAGCATAACCTTCTAAGTCTGAGTCAGTTGTGTGATCAAGGGCATACTTTCACATTTCATCCCAGTGGTTGTGAAATCAAGAAGACAAGAATAGGGAAACTTGTTGCAAATGCTAGTAGAACTGCAAGCAATCTCTACATCCTTAGTTAAGTCAAAGGAGAAAAGTGCTACATGGCAGAAGAAGATGACAGCTAGCTGTGGCACAAAAGGATGGGACATTTGAACTTTGATAACATTGTGAAGATTAGCCATAAGCAAGCCATAAGGAACATGCTGAAGATAGCAAAGCCGTCTAATACAATCTGCAAACAGTGCCAGCTTGGAAAACAAACAAGGTCAAGTTTCAAATCAAAGGAGTACTCTACATCAAAGCCTTTGGAACTTACACATATTGACTTATGTGGGCCAACAAGGACAAAAGCTTACAAGGTGAGAGGTATTTCATGCTATTGATAGACGATTATTGTAGGATGACTTGGATTACCTTCCTAAAGTGTAATGATCCTCACCCTGGATAGGAAGTTTTTATGCGTTTTATTTTGTTTAGTTTGACAATGCAAGCATGTTGTCAACCAAAACTTAATTCTGTGCCTGTGCTTAATTTCCAGATTTCTATAGAAATGATTTGAGCTATTGCAATATACGAATTTACATTATTTCCATCACACTGCAAATATTTCAAAATACATATGTATCACCAACATTACAGTCAGAAAATGATATTAACTCTTCCATAGTTACAATATTAAACTCAGAAGTCCGAATATAGCAATATCTATATATTTCAGAGTTTTTATATGACAAGAAATACCAGGAAATATTTAAAAGTGTCACGAGATTTTATTCAGTAAAGATTACCAGTTATTTGCTGTCCTTAAATACAAGTTCGCTCCTTAATAAACCCATCCGATACAGACTTAATTAATGCCACAGCCTTTTGGTAGCACCCAATTTCATTATTCGAGACAAACCAGCATCGGCCCTGTTGTGACCTATTTCACATCAGCCCCATACATGATAAAGTTAAATTTGGTTCCGCCCTCTACTTAAGCATCTTTGAAGTCTTCAATTGAGTAAATTCTGATCCCAGTCACATTCAAGTTAAGAGAGACCAGACTTACGTTTTAGACATAGCATCTTAAGAGAGGAATGCTTAGGAGCAGGTGAAATAGTAGCCATTTAACTAGAATTAGTTTTAGGCACTTCCTATTTTTTAGGGAATCTGCTTTTTTGCTTTTTGATTTTTTGATTTTTGGCATTTTTAGGCCATTCTGGAGTCCCTATTTTTTAGGGATGCGTTTTGCTTTTTCTATTTTTGGAAAGTTTCTATTTTTGGATCCCACAGAGCAGAAAATCAATATGTCTCTAGAAATCAAGAAAATCAAGGCAAAATGTAAAAAGTTTGAAAATTGGCAAAGAATTTTTGAAAAATGCCTAAGTCTGAGACTGGCGCCCTCAAGAGAGGAATGGCATGGAAAAGTCAAGGTCCGCCCTACCTTTGGCATGCCAAAGGTAGGCACTGGCAAGAAATTCACCAAGTCCGCCATAGGCAAGGTGGTCTTCAAGTCCGCCATGGCATGAAAGTTGCCAAGTCCGCCCTTGGCATGGAGGAAGGTGAAGTCCGCCCAGGATGTTTGGAAATGGCGCATGGCTTGAGGAAGCCAAAGTCCACCCTTGGCACAAGAAGGTCAAAGTCCGCCCAGCAAGATAGGAAGTGCGCCATATGGAAAATGGCATGGAGAAGCTAAAGTCCGCCCCTAGAGAAAAAATGGCATAAAACTCATGAAGTCCGCCCAGCCTTAGAGAAAATGGCATAAAACTCATGAAGTCCGCCCAGCCTTAGAGAAAATGGCATGAAGAACATGAAGTCCGCCCCAAGAAGTGTGGAGAAGGGTAAAACATGAAGGGGTGCGCTCCAAGGTGTTTGGAAAGGGGTAAAATTGCAAGACAATTCATTGAAAATTGAATTAAATGATGGAAACAAGTGAAATTTTCCATTGGACAAGGCACAAATAAAATTCGCCATGGCAAGGAAAATCTAAGACCAATGGATGATAAAATACGCCATAGGCAAGGAATTATAAGACATTCGCCCAACTTTGGAAGGAAAATTATTCTAAGGCATGAAAAACGGAGAATTATCTAGAAGAAGAAGAGGTTTTGGCCGGCATAAAAATCACGCCTCGGCGCAACGGAATGAAATTCTTTGGCACAAAATGCAGAGTGTTTGGCAGAGCAAGCATGAAGTCCGCCCCTCTCAGCTTGGAAAATTCCTAAGGTACTAGTAAAAAAAATGGCAAAGTGGCAGAGATCTCCAAATTCACCCAACCCAGAAGATGAATCGTTTGGCTGAATAAAAATGTCCAAAGAGGTCAGAACTCCGCCTAGAAAGTTGAAATTTGGCAGATGAGCTATTGAGCATATTTTGGCTAGGCAGACAATTTGAAAAGAGATATTTTGCCTCGGACAAAAGAAATTAGCCATGTATCAGAGTTAAACAGGTTGGAATTTAATATTTTAATATTTTTAATTATTTCCCTGACACTTAGGGAATTTTAATTAAAAATTCAAAATCCGAAGATTATTTGGAAGATTAAACTAGTCTGCCTTAGATAAGTTTAAACTTTGCCATGTTCGGAGGATTTAAAATACGTTGGAAAAATAATTTTGGACAATTAATTTAATATATTTTCCAACACTTAGTCAATTTTCCTTGAGAAAATTCGAAAATCTCAGTAGAGATGGCACAGAGACGAAAGTTAGAAACTTGCCTCGATAACTGAAAGTGAAATTAGAAGTTTGCTAATCCGAGGAGAAAACGTTTCTAAAAATTGGAAGAAAATCAAAAGAAAGAAAGCAATGCCTTGAAGAAAAACGCACTTCTCAGCCATAAAATGAGTTTCAGCAACTCATTTCTTCACAAATGCCGGCTGAGAAGCAACTATCTCTCTCGAATCTTCAGGAAATCATTCGCGAAGGAGAAATTCATTATTGTGAGAATCAAGATAGCATTTTCTTATTGACAGGCGTGATTTTTGAGAGAAGTAATTTATTTCTTTGCTGAAATCGTACTTCCAGCATATTGGCGCACTTCTACTGGCAGATTTTCTGAATTTTAAATCCATTTGCAGCCACAACGCGATCTTTGAGGTTTGGAAGTTAATCGACAATGTATTTGTACTGTGTTTCTATCTTCTACTTCGTTTCCGGCATGAATTTCATTCATGATAGGCGAATTTAATTACTTTCAGCTTGCTTTTTGACAGAAATTTTAATTTAATAAGGCTGAAAGTGCGATTTTGTCTAAACTATACCCCGAAACTCATTAATTCTTAAATGATATTGTATTAATGTTAAGTATTTTGTACTTGCAGGCTGCCGATCGATCAAAGTGAAATATCCAGGCAGGCACAGATGAAGTTTGCAAGTAAAGGATCGCAGCCAGAGACCAGAATAAAGTCTAAATGGAAAAATGTCTCAGACACAGATCTTGGCCACATCGATCTCGTGGAATTTAAAAAGAGGATATATGGACATAACGGACCCTTACCAACGCCTGCAGCTAGAAGGATAGTGAGAAATGGCATATTTCAAGCTGCCGGATTCCAGCCTGCACTTTGCTGTGCTGAACTGATGGTGGAGTGTGCACTTCACTATGATGCTAAGTCAAGGCGGATTGTGGCGCCTGATGGGAGAGTGTTGGCACATCTGACGGAGGTGGCCATTCAGGAAGCCTTCGGCATTCCAGCATATCCTAAAACTGTCTACAAGACCAAGGAAGATGCTCAGAAGTTATATGACAAAAATCCTGATCTTTGTGCCGCCAACCTTAACAAATCTTGGCTGGACAAGCCTAGACCGTCTTTTAAGAAGATGCCCAAGAAGTTGATGCGCACGGACTTCAAGGAGGACTATGGAGATATTATTATCTTGCTGAACAGAGTGGCAGGCAGTCCCTCGGGAGCACCCTTTGAGCCGTGGATGTATTACTTCATTGAGGACCTCACGGAAGGTGTCAAAATGTTCAACTGGGCTAGGATGATAAGCAATAATCTTCACCACCAGCTTATCAATCTAGAAAAGACCAAAACATTTTATATGGGTTCTTACGTCGTCTATATGTTGGCCAGAACTTACAGATATGCAGGCTTGATCTGCAAAGGCACAGTTGGCAGTAAGGAGAACGAGCTAAAACCTTATGACTGTTACCCACAACTCCAGCTGAGGGAGAAGGCGCATTTTAGGCGAGCCCACGACGCGTTCTTGATGTACATCACCAGGATACTCCAGGGAGGAACACATCAGCAGCTAACACACGAGGCCAAAAGCCTAATCAGTAAATATGGGTCTTGGTTCATCCAATATCCAAGATTTACCTATATCAGAATCCAGGGATTCACCGGAAGCCCGTACCGTCTGCCCATCTTCCCCACGAACAAGATGGTCCTATTCGAAGTGTTGAGATAGTTAGAAGAATTCCAAGGCCTTCAAAGAGCAAAGCAAAAGGCGGCAGTTACTTTTCCCTTCTTTATAGGGAACATGCTGGAGTCGTGTCCGTCATCACAGGCAGCTGACAGTGCCAGAATCGAGATACAGCATTACCCTTTCTCTCCATATCCGGCCATAAATCACTACGACCCCCATCACCACATCAAAATGGTGGATGGAAGAAGATACAAGCACAGGGTCGAACTGGAGGACTTTTGGGCAAATGCTGCAGACGAATTTGAGGTCAGACGGAGGATGTGGTCCCGATTGCCTCTCAGCTTGATCAGGGCAACCGAATTTTGTCACGTGCCAGATTAGTTGGAAGAGGACGAGAATCAGACGCAACTGCGCTTCGATGAGAATTCAGCTTTGCCCGCTGTCCAGTGGTCAGAAGCAGAGCATGCTGACTTGAACGTCTTGATGAGGCCTGTCATCAAGTTTACTCAGTGGTGGGTTGATCAACGAGTTCAAGAATTAAGGCGCCAGAAGATAACCCTGACCTATGACATGCTAAGCGAGGCAGTCTTATTCTTCCAACGCGGGAGCATCACATGACCTCCCAGTGATAGAGGCCACCACATCTAGGAAAAGAAAGAAAATAGCTGCAAGCAAGGAGCCGGCCCAAAAACAGGCAAAGATGAAACCTTCTCAATCAGCCGCCTCCAGAAATATTGAGGAGATATTGGCTACCGCCGATGCTTCACTGGCAGATATGAGGGATCCTTCTCCGATTCCTGAGGACAACGCGGAGCTTCAGCCAAATGAGGATGCGCCACCTTCTCCCACTGGCATCGAAATATTGGAGTCAGATGACGACAATGTGGGCACCCAAGATGAGGATTTTCAGGAAGGGATGATTTCAGCCCTTAGGGGAATTGTAGACGGTCCTGATAGAGAAGGCGTGCCGGAGGAAGACGGTGTTGAGCAGCTTACGATCCCGGATTGGCTGAAGGAAAGGCTAAAGGTACAAGTGCCGGCAGATGAACCAGAAGAGGATGATATGCTGCACTTTTGGCCAAACTGCCTCTAAACCGGTGATTCAAAAGCCGCATGGAAATTCCTCCCAAAGATACAGAGATGAGGCCGGCAAAGCAGGATGCTGCAAATTGCGGCCTACAAAGTGGACAATACGTGAGGATGGCTCCACATGATTACGCCATCACGACCATTGACTTGGGTCCAACCACTAAGGGCCAAGAAATGGAAGATTTGGACAATTCTGTGTCCGCCATCAAATCAAGGGTGGCAAAGGAGGTAGCCAAAAGGAAGGAGTGCCAATTAGAGATTGAGCGCTTAAGGGAATATATTCAGCACTTGATCAAGCCACTTGATCAGGACACTACGGCAGCTCCTCTACTTCCGAACTCTTCGCAGGAGGCCATTAAAGAGATGGAAGAAAACAGTCTCACAGTTCAGGAGGCCAAAGAATGGATAGCCGTAAAGGGGACTGAAGCTGAGACATTTGTGGAGCAGCTAACTTTGGTTTATGGCCAGGCCACTGCCTTGCTTTCTAGGTTCGCTTCTTTGGCAGAAGTATGGGACAGCCTTCCAGACGTGCAGGATAGAATAATCCCTTGCCTTAGGATTCTGAAAGGAGTTCCTAAGCAAGAATTGATAGAGGGAGGCGTCATAGCAGCGGGAGCAGCCTATGACTTCCACACTTGGTATTGGGCCTTGACGGCACGAGGTGAAGTCCTGGAGAGGGTCAAGGTTGATGGTGTCAGATTGGAGGAACAGGTCAAGGAAGTTCAGGCCAGAATCCTCAACATAATTGCCGATGTCCTAGATAAGGAGGCGCTGCGAGAGAATGACCTGCAGTTGGAAGTTTTGAAGAAAAGTGTCCAGGAAAATATCTTCGACATCACTGGGCCCATCTTGAGGCAGGACTGGGCCAAATTGGCGAACTTCTTGAGCATCAGAGAGCCCTTTGAGAAGACTGAACCAGAGTGGGAGGAGACCTTCGCCAGATGCGCCGAGAGCATGGATGGGCTTGAATTCAGAATCGGCATGCTTCCGCAGGTTACCATGGACGAGGTTGCCTTGATCGTGTCCAGATTCGGCGAATACACGGCAGCTCGAGAGGATCAGGATGTAGTCCCTTGAGAATAGCTCCAAATGCCAACTCATTGCTGTTCATTGCCAGTTAACTGAAGTCATTTTGGGAAACCCTAATTAGGGTTTCATTTGTTAAATCTTGACCGTGGGCTCATTTTTAATCTGAGCCATTTATTCAATTTGAGAACTCTATATAAACTCATTGACCCTCATTTGTAATGTGTGAAGTGAGTAATAAAAAATTGTTGCGACGAAACTATTTCCGTTTATAAAAGCTCTTGTGCATGATTTGCTAAGAACAACTTTTATTTTCAAGTAGTATGCAAGGTTTAATATTTCTCCTTCAACACTTAGATTAGGACTAGAATAGCATTTCATTTATACATTGGTTAGATGAATGATAGATTTAATCAAGTAGTATGGATAAAATTTTGCTCATACTTTTTGTCGAGTGGATGATTTGTATTCGACGCAAAGTTGTCCTGTTATTAAATCGCGGGATGCTTAACTTCTGTTTGTTTCAATTACCGATTCAAATATGAAAACCATTATCACCTCCGTTGAAGATTGCACCCGCTTCGCGTAGTTGTCTGAAGGAGGCGAAACGAAGTGTGGTTACCCATTTTGTCTACTCACTGCTGTCTCTTGAATTCTTAGGTGTAGTTTAGATCTCTAAACCCTTATCCTTTTTATTGTTTTTGGAAAATCTGAAAATACCCACCGAAAAAGCCTTCAAGGATAAAACCGTCTAAGTTTCCAACCCGCAAAAGAATTTCATGTAAGTCCCCTTGTGATTACCAGCAATCACAACGCCCACTGGCCTTATCCACATGTCAAGACCTGACCAAAGAAACCTTGGAGTTATTGTATTGTCTACTAGATTTTTGCAAGCACTTTTCAAGAGAGGATAAGAGTGTCCTTTGGGCATTTTTATTCTGTGTTTGGTGGCGTACTCAAAACACACACACCAACACCTAAAGTCAAACTTGGACTTGAACTAAAGTGAACTTGGCCGCCCTATAATGGAGGAGTTTTGAACTCAACTTAAAATAATATTAAAATTCCAATTCTACTTCCAAGTTGACCTCAAAATGACTTAATTTTTCTTGCATGTGCGAATTTATCTATGCTTGCTGAGTGGCGCTCATTTTAGGGTTTTATCTTCATTCAATTAACTAAATTGAGGTCCAATGAGGTTATGTCATCCTAAATTTAGGAATTAACTGAAGGTGACACCTTAATTCATGAAATTTATTCATTAAGGCATTTGGGCGTCCATTATTCTCATCACAAGTTGAAGGCAAACACATATTTTCTCGTGCAAGCAAGATCTGAAGGTGCTACAAGTGATATTTTTTAGTGTTCTTCGCAGCGCCAGGTCTAAATTTCTAAAAGGATTTATTTTCCAAACTTCATCTTTTGAGCGCATGCATTCCAGACTACATCAAACCTCATTCAAGGCATAGACATCATTTTCAGACGTAGAATATAACTTCTATTTTCTCTCTCTAAATTCTTCTATCCTTGTCTTAGGTTTTCTCTCGCATGTCAAAGTAAACGGTATCTTTTTCAGAATCTGGTCATCTGGGTTCACTCGATGCAGCATTGGCAACTAAACCCATGTTCTAGAATTTTTCGAGAAAATTGCCTCGTTACTTCTCATTTTGAAGTACTGTGCTTTTTTTCTGAAGATTCTTTTGCATGTCGGTCAAAAAGTCAACTTTTTGAAAAACGAAGGATCTGGGTGTGTGCAACTCATTGGCGCCTACAAAACCCATGT
>VCHN02000460.1:0-37896 GCA_007115665.2 Sequoiadendron giganteum
CTTGTAGCATTGTCGGTCACGATCTTTCTTGGTACTCCGAGGCGTGTGATGATGTTTTCTTTGAGGAATGTGCACACAACTTCGGAAGTAGCATTCTTCGTAGGCACGGCTTCAACCCATTTGGTAAAATAATCCGTTGCCGTAAGGACATAGACATGCCCCTTACTGGAATGTGGGTTTATCGGACCTATGAAGTCGATACCCCATTGCTGGAATGGGGCATCTATTATTACTGGCCTCAATGGAATGGCTGCTAGCTTGATTTTGCCAACAAAATGTTGGCACTGTTGACATTGTCGCACCCATTCATATGCGTCACGGAACAGAGTTGGCCAAAAGAACTGTGCTCGCAGAATTTTGAATGTTGTGACCCTTGATGAAAAGTGGCCACCGCATGCTTCGTTGTGAAATGTTTCCAACAATCGCCGTTGTTGGTCTCTACTGACGCAAAGCAGGAATGTTCCATCAAGTCCACGCTTGTATAGAACATTGCCTCGCAGCACATAGTTTTGTGCTCTTAACCTCAGGGTTCTTTTCTGCTGCTTGTCCAAGTGGTTTGGACATTCTCCATAGGTTGCGTAGTACCATAGTTCTGAGTACCACTCCTCGGCAGAATCAACCAACAAGACCATTGGAAGGTCTTCTTCGGTTTCTGTTCCTATTACGCCATCAGCCGCCTGATACTTTAGATCACCGTCTTCCGCCATGAGCTGGCATAGACCTCTCCCGCGGACGAGTTTGGTCGGCTTGATATCTAAGTCATATTCCTGGACCTTGGCGATCCAGTTGCCTCTTTTAGTCCCCATCTCCTGCTGAGTTAGGATACTTTTGACTGCAGGATCGGTGACATAGACTGTGGTGCGAGCATTTAAGATGTAGAATCTAAAATTCTTTACAGCTCTCACGACAGCATAGGCGTTCTTTTCAATCTGGGAGTAACGGGATTCGCTGTCTTTGAAACTACTGCTCATAAAAGCAATTGGCGATTCCGACTCCTCATTCAGCTTCTGGGTTAGTATGGCAGAAAGAGTGTACTCTGACGCGTAACAATAAAGAATGAATTCCTTACTGAAATCGGGCTGAACCAGCACTGGTGCCTTACTGATGGCTTCTTTAATCTTGACGAACGCCTTTTTTTCTTTGTCGGTCCATTTGAAGGCGGCCGTCTTCTTCATCATTGCTGATATATCCTTGGTCAGCTCTGAGAAGTCAGGTACAAATCTTCGAATGAAGTTTATCTTTCCGAAGAAAGAGTGCACCTGAGTAGTATTGGTTGGGAGAGATAGGTTCTTGATAGAATCCACCCGATCAGGATCGATTCGAGTTCCTTCTTTGGAGACGATATGGCCTAGTAACTTGCCTTCCGTCACCGCAAAGATAGACTTTTTTGGATTCAAGGATATGTGGTGATACCTACATCTCTCGAACACTTTCACTAAGTGTTGAAAATGATCTTGCCGCTTCCGTGAGAAAGCAGTAAGGTCGTCAAGGTAGACGACTATCACTTTGTTCTTTAGATCTCCAAGCGCCAAGTCCATGGCTCGCTGAAAGGTGGCACCGGCGTTGATGAGGCCAAAGGGCATCCTCTCATAGGCGAACGTTCCCCACGGGGTGGTGAATGCTGTCTTGATTTGATCCTCCTTAGCCACCGCAATTTGATTGTACCCGGAAAAGCCATCAAGTAATGATAACATCTCCGATCCGGTAACCGTCTGCAAGGTATGCTCCATGATAGGTAAAGGATAATTGTCCTTTAATGACGATTGGTTCAGGTTCCTGAAGTCAACACAAATCCGAATTTCTCCGTTCTTTTTGCGCACAGGAACAATATTGGACACCCAGGTAGAATGATGGATTGGAAATATGATCTTGGCGTCCACCATCTTCTGTACCTCCGCGTAGATTGTATCTTGAACACGCGGGTTGTAGTGCCTCTGCCTTTGCCTAAAAGGCTTGATATCTGACTTGAGTGGAATTGTATGAGACAATTCCTTTGGCGTGAAGACTTTTAGATCTTGATAAGTCCATGCAAAGACATCCTTGTATTGTCTGAAAAGGGAGACAAAGTTGTTGCTTTCCTCCACAGTGCAACCTTTTCCCAAGTTGACAAGCCGAGGCTTACCTTTGGTGCCAATGTTGATTTGACTATACTCAGCAGATGTTTTGCTAGCTGAATCTCTTTGATTTTGCACGCGTCTATCATGCTTGTCGAATATATCCTCCAAGGATACTAGGCCCTTGGGGATGTTGTTACCTCTTAGCTGGATGACGCCGGATTCCGTTGCTTCAGAATCTTCTGCTATGGATTCTTTGAAAGGAGAGGTACTTCCTTCGAAGAATAGTTCTTTGTAATTGTCCCCCATGCAGAGGAACTCCTTGATGTCATCATCATCATCAAAGACCTGCCAATTTTCACAATTGTCGGGGACAGATGGCCTATACACGAGCTCAATAGCGAAGGCATTCTGACGGAAATCAGAATGAGGCATGAAGAGTGCAGCGGATACCGCAAGGGCATCTGCTTTGCTATTTTTCTCGCGTGGAATGTACTTGATGTTGAATGCTTTGAACCAATCAATAGCATTCCACACCCTTTGTCGGTAAGCTTGAAGGCGGCCTTTTCTGACTTGATAGCGGTCTCTGACCTGTTGTACGATCAACTCTGCGTCACCTTCAGCTTGAAGATATTTTATACCCATATCCCTTGCATTCTTGAGGCCTAGTATAAGCGCTTCATATTCTGCAGTGTTGTTCGTGTTATCGAACTGCAAGCGATAAGCAAATGGATATAAAACTCCTTCAGGAGAGGTAATGACAACTCCCGCTCCTGAGCCTGCTGTTGAGCAACTTCCATCGAATTGCATTGTCCACATCTTTGATCTTTCATTTGATGTATTCGTGGCAAATGCAACCCTCTTTTCTTCTTCAGTTACTTCAGTCAGCATGGCATATGTGCTCGGACCCATACTTTGATGTAGCACTTGTGCTTGGGGATCCGGAGATTTCACCACTATGAATTTTGACTTAGCCTCTGGTTCCAACTTGAAACTACCTTTCTTTAGTGGAATGGTCGCATATGACCAATCCATTTGAATCTCGCCTCCGAGATCTTTGCAAAAACTTCGGCTTAGTAACATTCCATAACTGATTGGAATGTCAGCTCTGAGGATGGGAATGTCGGCTATGAGGATGGTCATCATGATCTTCTTCTCTGGACAGGACGCTAGTCTTACTTGAGAGTCTTTCAGTTGGCCGACTCACGGCACCGGTTTTGATTCAAGTGAATAACACTTGTCGTGAGTTTCGGTGCATGATAGTCCCAATGAGTTCATGATTTGCAAAGGCATGACGTTGTCCGATGCTCCAGAGGCAATGATGCAGTTGCTGAGCTTATAACCTCCCATATACAAAGATATGTAGAAGGGTTTTGGCTTTTCTTCCGCTGGTACGGTAGATGCTAGCAACGTAGGCTGGATGATGGCCTGCTTTTGTACTACTTTGAGAATCCGATCGATTTGATCGGGATGATCCTGGAGATACTCCAGCTGAGAGATTTGTACCTTCGTCTTCATCATAGACGTCACAATGTCAAAGTTCGTCGAAGACGGATCTTGAGGGGTTTGTGTGACGTTCTCTTGTGTAGACTTGGGATTAGAAGTGGAAGCTTCTTTTCCCTTTCCATTTGACTTCCGTCTGTCTTCTTCTTCTTTCTGTGCTTTGAAATGTTGAGCGCGAGTGAATACAGGCGTTGACATGCTTTCATGGTTGACAGCAAGAGAGTACTGACGGTAATCTTCTTCTTCTTGATTTTCGGGTTCGCTATGAAAGTATCCCGTTGCGGAGTCGCCATCGAAGTTGTCCGTTTGTGGTGAGACAACATTCGCATTTGAAGGTACTGAATTTGAGCTTGGAACTCGATCTCCGGCATATCCCATGATCTGGTCTAGCCTTTGATTCTCAGGACATGTGGATCCGGTATGTTCGTCTGTATCATGGAAACAGCAGAACATATTAGATTTCTCGGCCTCTGCTCCTCTTTGCGAAGGTCCTTGATTTCGAGGTTTGTAGTTGTTGTTGTTGTTGAAAGGTTGGAAATTATTTCTCTTTGGCTGGTACGGCTGCTGAGGCTGGTACTGCTGCTGAGGTTGGTACTGTTGCTGTGTGGGCAGTACCTGCTGCCCTTGATTGGGTGACTGTCTTTTTAGAATAGTCACCTCATTTGCTACCTTCTGTAGCAATGGGTCTGCTGATGCTTGGACCAGTGGTCTGATAGCATCTCCCTTCATCTTTCCCGTGGTCATCATGTGATCCTCGATCTCGATAGCTTTTTTTTTTTTTTTTTGTAAGTCATCTTCGTGACTTCCTTTGATGAAAAAGGCTATCTCTGAGGGTAGGGCGTTGACGAAGCTGCTCATCAGGATCTCTTCTGATGGGTTGAGCGTGTGAGAAAGACGTGTAGCTAGGCGATTAAACCTTGCTACGAACTCTCTCATCGGTTCTGTAGGCTCCATCTTAGCGTGAGATAAACGGGCAAATAACTGGTGACTATCTTCGGCAGGTTTGAACCTTGCTAAGAATTTGTCACTCATGTCCTCCCAGTTTCTGATTGCTCCAGCTGGTAAGTGATGGAACCAATCGGAAGCATTTGCTTCAAGAGTTTCGACAAAGAGTCGAGCGGCGATATCTTCATGTGGCACGGACAGAACGGAGCAAGCCGCTGTGAACGCTGATAGATGCTCGTCGGGGTGTTTAGCCCCGTCACCGAAAAATCTTGGAAAGTGCTTTCGCGATCCCTTTGGAAGGTCATGATTGCCTTGTAAGGCCAAGGGGCCAATGTTATTACCCCATGGCAAAGGTGCTTGGCGCCTCACGGGGCTTGCATTACGGCCATTGCCGAATAGGTTATATCCGTTGTTGTAGTTGCCGTTACCGTTACCGTTGCCATTGCCATTGCCATCATTGTCGTCATTGCCGTTGTTACGGCCATTGTTACGACCATTGTTACGACCATTGCCGTTGTTGCCAATGCCGTTGTTATGGGCATTGTCATCATGGAGACGGTTGTCTGCCATTGCTTGAGCTGGAGGTTCTTGCTGGTGTTCTTCTAGGAAGTGTTTAGGAACCTCTTCAAAGACTTGCTCAATATCGAATGCTTCTCCGATGTCTTCTTGAAAACGGGGATTATTTCTCCTCCGCACGTATACTTGGTGAGCCAGGATGCTTACTGCCACGCGGGTGGTGGTAACACTGGTCTCTCAGCTGCAAGGTCAGCCTTTCTTTCTTCCTCGTCCAGAGTAATAGCTGCGGCTCTCCACTGAGCTGGTGATGTATTCTTTTCAAAGATGAAAGTACGCAAGCTACTGATGATGTCCGTCTGCTCTCCTTCAATGAATGTAAGATCTGGTTGGAGAGTTGCTGGAGCAAGATCAGGTTGTTCAACTGGTGCCCAAGGCCGCCAGATGCCCATTTCGTGTCATTAAAGCGTTAAGCTTTTCTTGAAGTTTTATGCCTCGTTGCCCCGCGGTGGGCGCCAGAAAACTGTTGGCGTTTCAATTAGCACCTCTGGAGTGCTTATTGGAAACGGACAGCTATTGCAAGTGTGTTAGTACATGCTCTTCGGATTATAGAGAGGAAGATCTCTCTTTGCTGATTTTATACTGTAAAAAAAAGGGTGTACTAAGATTTCCTATCTTTTTTACTCAGCGGTAGGACACAAGGGTGCATAAACCAATGCGCCGTAGCTAAGCTTTTTCTCTGGTTTCCGCAGATCTTAACTACGACTAACTAAGCTTCTAAACTATCCTACCTCCTCAAGAAAAACAGAGCATGAGGGCATAGGGGCGAAATGGTATGGTTGGATCACTTGAATCCTCCGTCTCAATGGAATATGGCCGAGGCTCTGAACCTTCGGATATATACCAAGATAGGGCTCGATACAAGCAAACACTCGTTACGGTAAACTGGATCTGAGACTTGCCAAGGAGGAGAAACCCCTATCCGAGGTATAGGCTTGGAAGCAGCTCACTGGAAACAACAAGGGACGATGGCCTTTCTAACAGGATTCCCGAGGAGGTGACGACACCTGTCCAAAGTCTAGGCTGCAAGAAAGATCATTAAACAACATCAAATGATAATGATTGATGACAAAATATCCAAGGAGGCGACGACACCTGTCCAAGGAGGAGATTGAAACAATGCACTATTTAAAAACAAGACTTTGAATAACTCAAATAATTAGATCAATCAAGCTTACACCATCTGATTTATTCTTTAAGATTCTTCAAAGAATTACAAAGGTCGGGACAGCAAAGGCACGAAATCATGCACAATTGCGATCAACCAACGAACTCTCATCCAAGAGTGAACAGATATAAACAAGCGAACCCTGGCAACAGTGGCGCAGCAATTTTGCTAGCAAATAAAGGTTAAACAAATAAAGAACCTAAGGCTCTTATTTATAGGAACTCAAAGGAGTAGGCAACCCTAAAATCTCCTTGAGTTAACAAGCAGTTCTTGCCAATCAGCAAGATATTATTCTATGTCTAAATGTAGGTGAGCAAACAGTTAACTGGAAATCTACTTCAGTTAACTGAAACTAAACAAAAGTCAAACTGGAAGTCCACCTCAGTTGACGGACACCTAACTAAAAGTGAACTTATGTTACAAATGTGTCTCCAAATAGACATCCACCTTTTGAGGAAATCTGAGATCCACAAATCGTGGGAGTCAAATAGACATCCTAGATTAGTGGGATCTGACATGCATGATCTGTGGAGATCTGGAGTCAACTTGGAAAGGGGCATCAAGTTGACTTCAGTCATCATTAATGCTATTTGGAGGGTAGGGCGTCCTCCCTTGGTGCTTTACACCTCTTCACCACTGGTCAACAAAGTCTCTATCCAGTCATTGACCTCTTCGGCCTCCGGGCAATTAATGCTCTTCAAGATGACCATGTGGCGTCTAAGCATTTCTTCACCCGTCGTAAGCTGCTGATGATAGGTTATGCATTGGGCAGCTGCTTCATCTAACTGGACAGACATGGCTGCAATTTTAGCTAATTTGCAGCCATTGGGATCTTCAAGGAATGAAGATCGGATGACATCCTGGAATCGTGTCTGCACGGTTTCAAGTTCCACATATTCTCCTCCTTCCCGCTGATATTCTAACTCCGGGAAGGATATTACCAACGTTCTTGCGAAGTTGATAATATTGGCGACGAAGCGTCTATAGTCAATCAGCTCCACAGAGTTGGCATCATAGGCTCTCACCTTGTATGCCACCTGTTCTTTCCACTCAAAGAGATGGTGTTTATTTTCTGTGGTCGTAACTGATTCATATGCTTGTTGCAAATCAGCAACTGTCGCCTCCTCTCTCGGCCTCTCTTGAGCTGCCTTTATATCTGACTTCTGGATTTCTGATCGAAGTCCATGTGCTCTGTCTCTCAGCTGATATGCTTCTGTCAACACACACCGCCCTTTGACAACAAACTCATCCACTTGACGTCTCAAGTGTTTACCGTATGTAATCAACTGATGATGGTTCCTTTCAGCTGGGAGATCCAACAGTCCTTGAGGCAAAGCCGAGGAGTTTGGAGTGTCATGTATCAAACTAGAAATGTACAACTTTAGCTGACGGATTTCAGCCTTCAAGGCTGCTTTGTCTTGTCCATCTTTTGTCATCCTTTCTTTGACACTCGCCGAGGCAATTCCAAGAAGGTCTGCCTCCACCTGTCGAGTGGTCTTTCCAAGGTTCACCTTTGAAAGCGTGAAATCCTCAACCCTCACATTATGTATATCTTTGTCTTCAGGTGGGGCAGCAGTCTCTATGATGACCTCGTTCTCTGCATTCTTTTCTACATGTGTCTGCTTCTTCAACTTCTTTACCGGCATGTCTTGTGGGGCATGATGGAATTCAGAGAAGTCAAGCTGATATGAAGGCCTCTCCCTCTTTCTCCCAAGCGAGCTTTCCAGCCAGATAGAATCTCGGCTAGCATCGTTGGGAGGAGGAACATAGGTCCCCTGAATGCTAGAAGAACGAGACTGTGCCGTGGCAATGTCTCGTGGTGGCGAGTCCAAATCAATAGGACTTTGTGACCTCTGTGATGGTGGTGAAGATGGTGGCTCTGTTTCTATCACTGGCACCGCTTCTGCTACAACTTCTTCTACAATGGTTTCCGCCTCTACAGCGATTATTTCAATCACTGGTTCTTGTGTAGTTGCAGCGGTCTCAACTGTCTCAGGCAAATTGGTGGCTGTCTCCACCTGTACCTCTTGCCGGCTTGTGCTGGCAATTCCTTTTCTCCCCCATGTGCTTCCTGACATCCGCATTCCTTCTGGAGGAAAGCTCATCTTCTTCTGTCTGGGTTTCCTCCTAGACGTGGAAGGTAGTGTAGACTGAACCGCTGGCGGCTCTGATCGGGGAAGTACTACCTTCCTTGTCCTTTTACTGTCCAGGTAGAGTTGACTGTGTCGAACTACTCTACCCGTTCTTTCCTCAATAGGCGTACTCTCTTTCGCGTACCAGTCTACCTTGCCGAGTGGTTGTGAATCTACTAGACCCGTGAAGAAGGAAGAAAGAATAACTTCTCCTTCGTCTTCAGATAAGCCCTCGATGTCTTCTGACATGAATTCTGCAATCTGTGAGAGCTTGAATCTGCTATGGTACCTTCTTCTCACTTCGAACTCATCTTCGCAGTTGACCCAAAAATCTTCCATGAAAGGTTCATGTGATGATCTTTGCTCAAGGTGAGCTGCGAAGATGCCTCTGGGGTCATAGGATGGCCTCTTGTCGATGAGGTACTTGAGATTAAATCTCACTATTTCTTGGCTTATCAACCTTGCATCGGCTGCAGTTCTACATCTGTAGAGTCCCATCTGAAGAGGAAAGTTCACTGCAGCCTTTTTCTTTACGCGAAGGTAAGAGTGAACATCGGCCAATTGCCTCGGGAATTCCATGAACACTACCCTATCTGAGGGGTAACGTGGCATCATGGCGGGGTGGCCATTATAGCCATACACGCGTATGTAGGTGAAAGTGGGGAATTGTATGAGCCAATCCGCCCAGTCCACCATTGCTGCCTTAGCTGCTGGTGAAATACGCACGTGCATCTCATGGTCTAGCTCGTGCACGGTGTGCATAGTAAAAAGGTCATTTATTCTTTTGAAATGTCTTTCCGCTAGAGTGAACTCCAAGCGAGGAAAGTATTCTTGTACCCTTTGCACACCCAGGGTTCCCACAGTGTTTAATGTTCTGAAATCGCCTTGGAAGGCTATCAGGTAGACCAGGTATGAACACATGTGGAAATGGTGCTCTTCTAGAAACCCGGTGAATTGTTGGTGGAGTGTGTCACTGATCAGGGAGGCCCAGTCGTAACGTTCTTTTCTGCTGATTATCTTGCCAATAATGTAGAACATCCACGGTTGGAAGGATTTTCCCTCCTCTTGTCCAGTGACTCTGCTGAGTAGGGTGATTAGCACTCCGTACTCGTCTTTGAATTCTCCTCTACCAACTACTCTGGGCAAACTGTTCCTCTTTGTTTTCAACCAATGTTCAGCCATTATAAGCGAACACTTGTCTTTTGAAGCCTCGAATGCCTTTTCGCATTCTGTCACTGATATGACCTTCTTGGTAGGGCATGGTGGGATTGCAAAACAAGTCTCTATGTCTACCAGCTTCAAGCTGCAAATCACCCTCCCGTCAACTGACAGGATCTCTCTTGTAGTCGGGTTGTAATGCTTAGTGCAAGCAATTACAAGCTCGATGCTTTGTAAGGTGATTGGAATAGATGCTGCTTGAAACAAACCGGATTTTTCGATGTTCTGCAATGTGATTTGATTTATGCCCTCCAAGTCTTCAGAACTGACCTCTGGATTTTTTTGCCATAAGTCTGTATCAGTCGTTTTCAGGTAATCATGGTATAAGACCGTTTTGGTCTTGTATTGTACCTGAGAGTACTGCATTCTGAAAACCTTGAATATTGACTGGGCACTTGACCCTGTTCTGACACTTTTTTGGAAATGCTAAAAATAGCCTCGCCGGGGGTAGTTTTTACGAAAAAATCTGAGACATGGGTTTTGTTAAGAATGATTTTCTAAACAGACCCAGATCGTCAGAAATTCGAAAAAACGAGTTTTTCTTTGACATGCAAGAACCCTTCGGTGGCAGAGGCAGCAAGGGCACCAGAAAGTGATTTTTCTCGAAAAAATCTAACACATGGGTTTTGTTAGTGCTTCAGAGCCAAACAAACCCAGTTTGTCCGTTTTTCAATATTATGACTTTTTTCGGAAACCCTAAAAAATAGGGGCAGCAGGGCTACTTTTTCTGAAAAAATCTACCATGTGGGTTTTGTTGAAAAAGCTGTGCTGATCATACCCAGTTGGTCAGATCTGTGAAAATCTGTCGTTTCTTGTGACATGCAAAAGAAATATAGACAGAAGTAGAGGAAATAGACAGAAGATGGATTGGAAGTTATAAACTGCCACTTTGCAGTAATCTGTCTCTGGAAGCAATCTTGGGAGAAGAATGCTTTTACTGCCAATGATCTTCAAAAATATTGAAGATCCGTTCAAAACCCCTGCCAGATCTTGAAAACTTGTTCTTGGGAGCTACTTGATGTTTTATCCTTCAACCTGCAAAAAAGAATAATGAGGAAAAGGGACGCCTAGTATGAATATAAAGCAATTAGGGTTAAGATCCACAAAGTATGGAAGATAACTCATCATTCAGTCCTGATTTGGAGTTCCAAAAGATGATTTCCACTGATTGTGGAGTGTTTTTCTCTTTTTTGGCTCCAAATTTGCTAACTCAAGTCAACATTTCTGTTTGACTTTCCTTTAAGCGTCCAACCTTGAGTTTGATCTTTTTTGCCTATTTTGCAAGCTGAAGTGCTCCTGTTTGATCTTCGATTCGGGTTGCTCAGTTGATCTCGAGCAGTATCTGACAGTTCTGTTGTTGAGGCAGGATCAATGTGATTAGATATGCCTGGGAGAGGTTAGCTCAGAAAACTGAGTTTAGGCCTCCAGAAAGAAGGGCGCCTTTTCTTGAAAGGGGCGCTTTTGACACTGCCTTAGTCAATTTTCACTGACTCGTTCTTCGTTTTGACCTTTTCAGACCCTCTTTGCTTTGATCTGACGTTCCCGATGTTTGATGAATCAGATGATTCTGCTTGATGATGTGTCGGGTAGCTGGTTCAGTCTTGTTCACGATGCCTGACTTTGCAGTGGCAACTGGCAAGTTTTGGGCCTCCAAACTAAAGGGCGCCCCTGGCCAGCAGGGGCGCTTTTAGCTTTTGCCTAGTTTTATCTTGGTTGTGGACTACCAGCCTTTGACCTTCTTCATCAGTCGATTGATTTGTCGGAAGTTCTTGCTGATAGTCTCGCTGACGAGATAGGTTATAGCTGAGAAGGTCGTCTTGGGAGGTAGTGAAGATTCCGGCTGAATCTGGACACCTTTAGGAAAGGGCGCCTTTCCTTGAGAGGGGCGCTTTTAGCCATGCCTTAGCCATTTTCTGGCTTATCTTTCCAGTTTTTCAAATTTGGCTTTTTCTGCTTGATCCCGTCTCGTGATCGTCTGGTGTGTCTTGTGGACTTGCTGTTAGATTGATCACGTGGCCGGGAGGTAGCTGGAAAGATATCATGTATAAAGCTACAGCTCTTAGATTCATCTGATGTCTGCAACTGAGGGGCGCCCCTGGCCAGCAGGGGCGCTTTTACCTTGAAGCTTTCAGATTTGGCACTTCTGTCGTCAATGGATCCTCCATACTTCGCTGACGGTTGGTCAATGATTGTTGAATCAGATAATCTTGCTGATTGTTTCGTTGTCGAGCTAGTATGAAAGTGAAGAGGACGGCTGTTTTGACACTGCCAGATGTTTTGATTTGCCCTCTGAGGTTCAAGGGCGCCTTTCTTCAAGAGGGGCGCTTTTAGCCACTGTAGACTGTGTTTTGCCTTGGTAGACAAAACGTGCACCTTCCAGACTTAGCCAAATTTTGGCCTTTTTCGTTTTGAGAATCTCCTTCGTTGAACTTCATCATTTTTATCTTTTTTCGCCATGGTTTCTTCGTTGAAGCTTTTGAGGTTTAGCTTTCAGCACCTGGTACTGGCCAATCTGCCATTAATGGCTGCGGAGCTCCTAACTTTGTTCCTGAAAAATAGAAATAGACCCACCAGAGTAAAACATATTTTTTGATAATTCTGACTTGATCGGTGTGATCGTGAAGGCAATTAAGCCTATCAGAATTATTTTCAATCATTTCCGGGAAGGTCCTATTTTTTAGGGTTTCCACAAAAATAGGGGTGTAAAACCCTAATTTTTCGTTTTTTCAAAATTTTAACCATAGGTTCCTTGACAGAAACCCACAAGGATTTCATATTTGGTTTGACCTAAAACATACTTTAGATGGCATTTTTACGTTGTTTAGCTCAATTTAAGCAGAATGCCAAAAATTTCATTTTGGGTATAACAATTATCATCCTCCATCTCATCAACGTTCTTATCTTTTGGAGGCGATGCAGTCTCAATGATAATTTCACCTTTTGGATTCTTTTCCATATGAACTTGTTTCTTTGGTTTCTTTATAGGTGCATCTTAGTAACCGTCAAGTTTTCTAAAGTTTAGCTGATATGAAGGCCTCCTCTTCCTTCCCAAGACGTTCTCAAGCCAAGTCGTGGTGTCTCTACTAACTTCTTTGGGTGGTTCAGCTTCAACTTCTTCAACTTCTTCATCTTCTAAATCAATATGGATCAGACAAGTCCTCGGCGATGGTGGAGCATTTGGAGATGTGGGCACAACCTCTGTTTCTTCTTGTGGCATAGGCTCTTCTGGTGGAACTTCATATACAAGTGTTGGCTGCTCCTATAGAACTATGTTCGAAAAGTCTAACCTTCTCCTTACACTCTTTGTTGTTCTGCCACCCTTCACACCTTCAAGAAGATGACTCATAGCCTTCATTCTTGGTTGTGGTCTAGAAGAAGGAAGAGATGACTTCACTATTGGCAGCTCTGCGACTGGAATAACTTGCTTCCAATTCCTCTTCAGGCTTAAGAAAATCTTGTTGTTCTTAATGACTCGGCTCGTTCTTTCCTCAACTGAGGTGCACTCTTTGTTGGACCAATTGACTTGTGGAAGTGGTTTCTACTCAATTTGATTTCGGGTGTACATAGGAAGAAGTACTTCTCCATCATCATCGGACAATCCTTCAATATCTTCTGACAAGCAATCTTTCATCTGATGGAGTGTAAGCTTGCTATTATTGCGTCTCCATACTTCGAACTCATCTTTGCAATTAGCCTAGAAATCTTCAATTGCGGGCACATGAGCATAATTTTGACCAAGATGGGATGCGAAGACACCATGAGGATCATATGATCGTCTCTGCCTGAATGGCTTGAGACCAAATTTTGACAACTCATCACCAATTAACTTTGCATCAGCCGATGTTCTACATCTATAGATTCCCAACTCAAATGGAAAACTAAAAGCAACCTTCTTTTGATTCCGCAAGAAAGTGTGTTCTTCATACACTTGCCTCAGAAACTCCATGAAAACCACCTCATCTGAAGGATATCTTGGCAACATGACTGGACTACTTGAGAAGCCGTACACTCTAAGGTAGGAGAATGTAGGAAACTGGATGAACCAATCCGCCCACTCCGACATTGTTGCCCTAGCAGTCGATGAAATCCGTACATGCAACTCGTTGTCTAAGTCTCTTAGTGTATACATCAAAAACGCCTCATTCACCCTCTTGTAATGATGTGTTGACTCTAAAAACTCCAGCTGGGGATAATGATTATAGACATGTTGTACATCCAGAGTCCCATTGGCATTCAACCCTCTGAATTTGCCTTGAAAAGCCACTAGGTAGACCAGATAGGAAATCATGTGAAACTCGTGGATTTTGAAATATTCGGTTATTTGATGAAGACTATCGCTGATCAAGGTTGGCCAATCATAGAATTTTGTTTTCTTGACAATGTGAGAGATGACATAGAACATCCAAGGCTGGAATTTAGTGGCTTATGCTTGACCGGTGACTCGGTTGAGCAAAGTGATCATTATTACAAGCTCGTCCTTGAACTCTCCACGCCTGATGTTCTCTGGCAAAGTGTTATGTTTTTATTTCAACCATCTTTGTGCAACTTTCTTGCGATATTTATCCTTGTGCATGTTCCACACTTTTTCACATTCTTCAATGGAGACGGCAAAACTTTATGACCAAGGTGGTATTGAAAAGCACTTTTCAACAATGTCCGGCTTGAGATTGCAAACAACTCTCCCGTCTACTACTTGAATTTCCTGTGTTGTTGGATTGTAATGTTTGATACAAGCAATTACAAACTCTAGACTTTGCACTGAGACAACAATTGATGTTGCTGCAAGTAATCCAGAATGACCAAGGTGTCTAATTGCAACATTGCTTGCATCTTCCAAAGCACGCAAATTGAACACTGGTTTGATATGATGCAAGTCAGTTTCAACAGTTTTGATGAAATCATGATACAACACTGATTTGGTCTTGAATTCGATGGGCGAGTACTCCATATTGAAAAACTTGAAGATTGATTGTAAACTTGACTAGGTTTGGACAAGTTCTGCACAAATCCTAAATTTAGCTTGCTGATTTTTCTTCTTCAAACGGGCAAATTTTTCAAAAAAAAAAAAAATCTGAGATATGGGTTTTTTAGAGAATCTTGTTTCAAGAAGATCCAGATCATTCGTTTTCGAAAATTGTTGATGGCTGGTTGAAAAAGAAAAAAGCCTAATTTTTTATTTTTTCTTGAAAAAATGTTGAGGGTTGGGTTTTTTGTAGAATCACATTATAGTTGAACCTAGATGATTAGTTTTTGAAAATACTGAAGATTTCTTGGACGTGTGAAAAAAGCAATTTCTTCAAAGTTAAAAAATTCTTCAAAGTTGTTCAGAATCATGAACCAAGCTGACCCAGATTGCTGAAAATTGAAAAAGATGACCTCCTCCTTCTGAAAATTGATGCCCTGGAAAAATAAAGCATGAAAAATGAAGCCTGTGTGAGTTGATCAAGAAACTATGAAGAACTCTGAAAAATCTCCAAGTTTTAGCCTTTGAATCTTGAAATGAATAAAATTTTATGTTTCTTCTCTCTTGCCCTTAGACGCCACCTGCAAAAATTGTGAAGAATGAATGCACAAAGCCATCTTAAATAATTTTTTAGGTTTGAAAATTGTTTTATTCTCCAGCTTTAAAACTGCTTGAAGCCAATCCTGAGCAGGTGCATCGAATTTGGACACTTTTGACTGATGCATGATGAAAACTGAAAAATTTACTAAAAAGGCATTGAGCCTTGGGCACCTTTCTTGTCTAGGGGCGTTTTTCTTCTCCAAACTTAGCCAATTTTCTTCAAATTTCCAGTTTTTGCTTGTTTTGACCCCAGTTTGATCTTGATTTCCAGACGTCAGATTGATCCCGTGAACTGGTTGATGATCTCGTCGTGGAGCGGGATTGAAACTAAAGAGTCTGTCCTAGAGACTACTTTTGATAAAAACTTCATTTTGACCTCCAAAATGTTGGGTGCCCATGGCTTCCAGTGTTATCCATTTTCATGTTCTTCAACTTTTGTTGTGTTTCTCTGATCGTTACATGAATTCTCATTTTTGGATGATCAAGAGGTCCGATGAACTAACGGCTAGACTCTTTGGATAGCTCGGGGAATTTTGAGGGGGGCCTTCTAGAAATGATATCTCTTGAAAACTGATTTTAGGGCCTCAAATCCTTGGGCGCCCCTAGCTAGCTGGAACGCCCAACTCATCCAGAGTTAGACCCCTAGGTCTATATTGTGGAACTTGGAGCACAAAGACAAACCCCTAGCCTTAATTCAAGGTTGCTCGGCCAAAAGTTGCGCTTGAAAGGAGATTAAATGCTTCAATGATTTTCTAATGAATGGTAACATAAAGGGTTGGAATGAACTAAGTTCATAATTTAATCTCCCTCAAAGTAACTGGAGAACATACACTGTGTTAAAAAAAGCCTACAAAAACATCCATTTTCCTGATGAAGTTAAAACTGATAGCCTTCAATACCAAGAATTTTAGTGGCAGGATGGCCACTCCTTATTGAAAGTAAATGCTAAAACAATTTATTGCTTCTTGCCTGAACAAACTGATATATCTAAACATGGCAATAAAATATGGGATACCAATCTAAACAAAAATCAATGGTCAAAAATCTTTAAGAAGAACTGGTCAAAAGAATTGGAACCAAAAAAAGATTGCTTTAGGTGGCTGTTGCTACTAGAAAGGCTACCATTTAAGATAGAACACAATGATATTGATATTTGTAATTTATGCAGGGTACCTCAGTCAGTCAAATACATTTTTTTTATTGCATGTATGCTAAAGAAATTTGGAAGTTATTTTGCAATGATCAAAATATTTGGGGGAATAATGATGAGCCCAATCCTATGAAAATCCTACTTGAAATTCACAATAAAATGAATAAGGATCTCTCTCTGTTTTGGCTGTGTTCATCCACCAAAATCTTGTGGCTATCTGGAAAGCTCGGAATGATAACAAGTTTAAGGGACACAGGAGAGTGCTTACTGAGTCTTGTAAGAGACTCATTGTGTATAATGTTGCCATGCAAGTGTACATACATAACCATCGAGGTCTCAAAGGATAAATTCTAGAAGTTCCTTGAGAAGAGAACAGTTGACATTGATATACAAGAGGCAAGGTATGGGCATACTTGGCAGGACGGTCACCAAGGGTTGAGATCTTCCTAAAAGCACTATAGGAGTTTCAGAAAGAACTTAAAGAAGGTGCAAAGAACAAAGAGGGAGGGGCACATAGCAGTAAATCTATGGAGGGGAGAAACACAGTGGCTGAGCAAGAAGCAGCAGAGGCTCTAGTTAGTATGAAAGCTACAGCAAAGAACAGCAGGTGCAATGGCTGGTAAAAAGGGAACCTTTTTGGTCTAATATGCAGTATACTTTTAGCAAAGCACTGATCATTTTGTAGTTCCGATGTAAGTAAGCCAGAGTATATGTTGTAGTTTTGTAATCCTCATGTATCTATTCATGGTGAATCATTGTAAATGCTTGTGATCTGATGTAAACTGGAGAGAAAGATACTGCTATGCTGTTGGTAAACAGTAACACACTTGATATGTAATCCTCACTTTGCTGATTCTTCTATATCAAATATATATATTCCTTGTGATTCTTAGAAATTAACATTATTTAGTTATTTATTTATTTATTTCAGACCAACCCTGTCTCCATCACCCAAACAAATCAAAATAGCAACAAAAAATATCTAAATTCTTATAGAGTATATTTATTTTATCTATTCATTCATTCTCCTTCATTTCATCACAATTCATTTGATTTTTGGCTATCACCTCCAACAGGACAATTAGCTGCCCAATAGTAAGATATATGTGTGAGAAAAGCCCTTAGTACTAAGCTACAATTTTGTTTCTTATGCCTTGAACTTTTTTATTGGTCCCTAAGCTTCATTGTCACAAGTGATTCAGATCCATTAATAGAAAGTAATGCAAGCGAGATGAGGGTGATGTCAGATTTCATGGTAAAGCATGGTTGAATTAGATGATTTATGAGAATTCCAGGTAGGTCAGCTTGAAGGAAAACAGAGATTTTTGGCCCAGCATAGAAGAAGAAATTTGGCTTTGATAATGGTGTTCTAATTAATACTTCTAAAACAAAGTTCAAATGACACAATAAATGGTGACCTAAAAAATAAATGGGCAATGTAGTTGACGTCACTGTCTTCTGTTTTTTGAGTTGAATATCCTCCAGCTTGTGCTCTCAAACTACCTTCTGGCACTTTTGAAGATATACTAGAGGTCTTCACTGTTAAATGCAGGCCTTTCTTGTTGATGTTATAGCAGTGGGAGATATCTTTCTCTCAAATTTAAAAATGATGGATAAATAATACCAAGGCAAGTCGGACTTGCTATATATAATAATTTTATGAAGAGTCACCTTGTTTCTTAAAAGAGGCCAACCCAAATGAAGAGTCACCTAGTTTTGTATAAATACAAGGCGATGATCATTCATTTGATCATCAAGTTCATTCATCATAATTCACATTCCTAGAAAAAGTTCATATTTGAGCAGCAGATCATCATCTTGTAGCAGCAGATCATCATTTTGTAGCAGCAGACCGATTTCAAGGAGAAACATATTCATTTGTATCTTTGCATCTAGGAGAGGTTCTATTATTCATTGTATCAAATTCGGCATTGTGTTGGGCCTGAGTTGTAAGCAGATTTCTGCTCTTATTCCTTCAATATATAAGAGATATATCTGCTGGGTTTTTCTCCCTCGAGTAGGAGGGTTTTCCCAGGGTATCTCGTTGTGTTCATTGTCTTATGTGTTGCATTTTCTGATTGCTTTCATTTCTGATCCTAAATCTAACATGGTATCGGAGCGGGTCTAAGAAAAGATATGATCAGATTTGTTTAAGCAGTCAAGTCAACTTTTCATCTAGGGCAGATCTTGAAGTATCGCAGATCTAAGGTTCAAATTATTTCTGACCTAAGGGCAGATCTTTGAAGGTGAATTTGTGTGGAAAAAGAAGATGGTGAGCAGTGTCAAGGTAGAAGATAGGCTTGATGGAGCTTCAAACTTCAACTCTTGGAAACCCAGGGTACTCATTGCATTAGAGGAGAATGATCTTCTTGATTTCGTGGAAAGTGATATGCCCGAGCCTTCCGATGATACTGAGAAAATCCAATGGAAGAAAAATGGCACGAAGGCTAGAAAGATCATGATAGATTCTGTGATGAATCACCTAGTACCGATCATCTCCAAGTTGAAGATAGCTAAAGAAATGTTTGATACTCTAAAAGGATTGTATGAGATCAACATCACCAGCAGAGCCCTTGCTTTGAGACAACAACTTCACCATGTAAAAATGGCTAAAGATGATTCAGTCATCTCATTCTTTATGAAGATTGCTGATTTGAGAGATCAGTTGAGCGCTATTGGGGATATAATTGCAAACAGAGATCTTGTTATGTTGGCACTAAATGGTCTTCCTCAATCTTGGGAACCCTTTATTCAGAGTATCAGTGGGAGATCCAAGTTGCCCAAGTTTGATCGTCTTCGAGCTGATTGTATTCAAGAAGAGTCCAGGTTGGTAGCAAGAGGAATTGGGCAAAACTATCATGATGTAGAAAATCAAGTTCTTGCTACACATACTTCTAGAGAAAGAAGCAAAGGAAGAAAGAGGAATAGAGATAGAGAATCAGATTCTACCCCAGAACCTAAGAAGAAGAAGGATCTCTCACATTCAATGTTTCAAGTGTGACAGGTACGGTCACTTTGCTCGAGATTGCAAATTAAGGTCTACACAACATGTTTCTACTATGGAAATTGACACAGGGACATCTCAAAAGGAGCCTAGCTCTAAAGTTGATTTAGAAGGTTTCTTATTCTAAAGTCAATCAATTTCTTCGAAGAGGAGGAAATGACATTCAGAGAGAGTCCAATTCAAAGAATTCAAGGCACGAGTTGAGAGCTTGTCCAAGAAAAGGATTAAGGTTCTGAGATAGGTCAATGGAGGGGAGTTCACTTCCAGAGGATTTCTTTGAAATCTCTGAGGCAGGGATCAAGAGGGAGTTTTGTGACTCACTAAGAAGAAGTGAAGGTTGCAGTGTTGCAAGGCCAAGTGCAAAATCCTTGGAAGACCTCTTCAACAGTTGAGAATAGAATTGCACAAGACAGTTAATCTGGATTTGACATTGGTAGCTCCGCAAACCTATTTAGAATAGGGTGATCTGGGATGAGGTCAAGGAGGACAGTCCTGGACTCGAGCAAGTCAATAGTGCCGGAAGTGTGCATTGGAAACCACTCCTCTAAGGCAAGCATTGCAGACAATCTTGGACGAGGAGGTCAAGAGGTTGATGCAAGTACTTGGAGCTCCAGAGGGAGTCACATCATCATGAAGATTTGTTGTAATGTATATTTCTCTGAGACGGAGAAATATGAGGTGAAAGCCCTTGTAGTGTATATTTCTCTAAGACAGAGAAATATGAGGTGAAAGCCCTTGTAGTATATATTTCTCTGAGATGGATAAATATGAGGTGAAAGCCCTTGTAGTGTATATTTCTCTGAGATGAAGAAATATGAGGTGAAATCCCTTGTAGTGTATATTTCTCTGAGATAGAGAAATATGAGTTGCGAGCCCTTGTTCATCTTTATGACTGAGATGAGATGTCATGTTGAGAGACTCCATGATGACATCACGTTGAGAGACTTCGAGATGAACCCTTGTACTTGTGTTTATTTCCACACATGGGAGTAGCCATGGTGGACGTCATGTTGAGAGACTCCATGACAACATCATGTTGAGAGACTCCATGATGAACCTTTGAGTTTTCCACAAATGGGTGTAGCCATTGTGGGCATCATGTTGAGAGACTCCATGACGTGGATATCTGGAAAGATACCTCCCTAGCTAAGAGGGAGTGTTGATGTTATAGTAGTGGGAGATATCTTTCTCTCAAATTTAAAAATGATGGATAAATAATACCAAGGCAAGTCGGACTTGCTATATATAATAATTTTATAAAGAGTCACCTTGTTTCTTAAAAGAGGCCAACCCAAATGAAGAGTCACCTAGTTTTGTATAAATACAAGGTGACGATCATTCATTTGATCATCAACCTCATTCATCATAATTCGCATTCCTAGAAGAAGTTCATACTTGAGCAGCAGATCATCATCTTGTAGCAGCAGATCATCATTTTGTAGCAGCAGACCGATTTCAAGGAGAAACATATTCATTTGTATCTTTGCATCTAGGAGAGGTGCTATTATTCATTGTATCAAATTCGGCATTGTGTTGGGCCTGAGTTGTAAGCAGATTTCTACTCTTATTCCTTCAATATATAAGAGATATATTTGCTGGGTTTTTCTCCCTCGAGTAGGAGGGTTTTCCCAGGGTATCTTGTTGTGTCCGTTGTCTTATGTGTTGCATTTTCTGATTGCTTTCATTTCTGATCCTAAATCTAACATTTATCAACCCATGCAAAGCAAAATAATGCAAAAGAAAATTTTAAGCACAAAAGGTAGAAGAAAACTATTCTAAAAATGTCATTTTCATCCAAGCACTTACAATTGACTATATAATGGAAACTGACATCTATGACTTGAACTTAACAAGAAATAAAAACCTGGTCAATTCTGGATATAATAAACCAACATGAAAAGTGACAAAACAAAGCATTTAACAATCAAATGTGAGCTAATGAAAAATGATGCCAAACATATTGCTGTGTAAAATGAAGATATACTTGAATGTAATGATGCAGTGCAGAATTCTCATCCTGTTCATTTAGTCCCTCAACAGGATAGTAGAAATTTGTTCCTGAATCAAGTTTGACAATTCTCCTTTCCAAATGTTGAGATGGAAAAAGTGGCTTGCATGGAGACATATGACCATTAAACAAAGAGTCTTCAATATGCTCAATCAGAGACTCTGATTCCTTTGATGTCATATTACCTGAAATTGGATCAAGTATAATCATGCATTGCATTAAGTTCATGTTTCTTGTTTCAGGTTTCAACACAAACAGACCTATATAGCAAGGATAAGAAACCAAACCTGCAACATAACATTCCAAAAAAGTTCGTGAGATCATGCGGGAAGCAAATTTCACTAGGTCATCTGCTTCAATTTGAGGAATAATCTCGAGGAATTCAGTCCTTTGCCACATGTGATGCTCTAATAGTAACGAACAATAATAGAAAGCCTGTTGATATGGCTGATGAAACTTGTAATTCAGATATTTCTTCAAGACCATTTCCTGTTATCAAACAGAAATGAAACCACAATAAATAGTGTGCACATGCATGAATAAAAGCTCAGATGAAGAACCAGGGTTTTACTAACTATCAGTGGAATTAAGGTCTTTGATGGTAACAAACAGAAAAGAAAATGCAAATCAGGGTATGGGGCTGAATAGATACATTAAACAATTAACTACAGAGACACATTTGTCATGATATGGTAATACATGGGGGGTTTGCCAATATCCAATGTCAAACACAATACACAGTCATGTGGATAAGCAGATTATCCTTCCTTACTAGTTAAGAATATAATGAATGTTGTTGTCCATAATCTCTCACAATGTTAATATGAGAAACAATTTGGAAATCATGCTAGATGGTCAGGCTCTCAAGTTTGCTTCCTTTTCAAATCCTTCTAAGAGGTTAGACACATAATGTAGCAAATGGGTACAGAGCAGAGGTATTAATGTGTAAATACATGAAGTTCCTCAACAACAAAGAGAAATCATCTGGCAATGTGAGCATTGTTTGTATGGTAACATGAGAGCAAGTGGCCTAGTCCTATTGAGTTGGGGCAGAAGAGTTAGCCCCAAAATCACTCCCCACATTAGATGGCCAAGCTATCTCACCAATGGCTCAAGCCAGTTGTTAGTGCAAACATTTTCTCCCCCTCTTTCAAACAATTATATAATTATATTTATGATTAATAGAATTATCAGTTTTTTTTTTATCACAATCAGCTATGTTTTCAGTTTTGTATATTTATGTACATATATGTATACATATCTATAGATAAATATATATGTATACATATCTATATATCTATAGCCATACCATGCTACAGGAAAAAATTGCCATATCAGTGTACCTGAACTGGCAACTTAGGTTTTGACTAGCAATAAGGGTTAAGTTTTATGCAGATGAATAATTTTCAAACATCACGGTTTTATGCATGAAAATGGATTTTAAAAGGTGATAAGTTGTGTTGGAGTTGAAGAGAATTTGGATAGGAATTTTTGGAAAAGTAAGGCCACCTCAGCTACCCCTTTTGCTTGATGAGGAGCCATGCATTCAATGCAGCCTTGAGCTTGTCTTCTCTTGGTTTTCTTAGTAATGCATTATTCATTTGCACTTTCCTTAGGTATTCATGTTGTGCCCAAAAAATTCTTCGTTGATTATGGAAATTGTGAATTTGGTTCATGACTTTTATGGTTTGAAAGAGATCCTAATATTGTGCATGAAGAGTTGTTGGCCATTGTTTTTGGATGCTATTGTTGGTTTGATTTTGAATCTCAAGAGCTTGAAGGGTCTTGAAGGGTGTTATTTGAGCCTACTTACTACCTATGGTTTCTCTCTTACTAATTATGGTCTTTATTATATTTGCGCTCCATTATAAGAGAAAAAACATCTTGTCAGGTGTATGTTGTTGTGGTGGCATATTTTTTGAGCAGGTGTGTATGAGTTACTTAGGCTCCTTTGTGTGCTTTGAAATCGAAAAGCTCCGAGCTGTTTTGTTGATGGTTCGCTTGTGTTGGGGACTGCCAAGCCTTCTTTTGGTTGGTTCAAACGAGCTTATCTTGAGTAAGAACAATAAATATTTGTGTGAATAGGGTTTCAAAATAAGTCATTAAGATACCAACTTATACATCTAAAGCATGGATAGTGATGTAGTGATTTTGGTGATTTATGTAGATGACATCATCATCACAAGTAGCAAGGCTGGATCAATTGCAAAGGTAAAATAAAATCTATGTTTAGCTTTTGGTACAATAGATTTAGACCCGCATCATTGCTTAGGTGTCAAAGTTTGGCAAAAAAATTAAAAAACATACTTTTGTTTCACAGACGAAATTTGTCAAGTTTTTTAAACAAGTTTAGGATAGTAAATTGCAAAACATCATCTACACCTATGGAGACGGCAGAAACTTTCAGCCAAGACTGATTCAAAAATAGTGCACAAATCAGTTAACAAGTAGCTAGTTGCCAATTTGATTTATCTTATAGGAACCAGACCTAAGTTTTGCTATGCAATCAGCTATATCACTCAATTTATGACAACTCCAAATGTATAATATTGGACAGCAGCAAAGTGGGTGCTAAGATATGTGAAGGCAACATCGGACTTTGGTATTCTATATCGTAAAAATAAGGAGATTTGGCTTTGGCTATGTGGATATTCAGACTCAGATTGGGTATTGCTTTGATGTTTATTTAAGACTTAATCAAGAAAGTATATTGTATCAATATCTCTTGTTTGGATCCAGACATCTTTTGCCCTCTGCTTTGACTAGTTATTCTCCCTCTTTGGAGAAACTATCAGAGCTGCCGTTATCAATTGCTCTTGAATAGATAGGGTTTCTGTGAGACCTTAGTTTAAAAACAAATTCTGCCTATCTATACATTGATCTGTTTCTGTGGCATTAAGTCATTTGAAATTCGAGTTATGTCTTCCTAATTCACTTTCACCAACATATGTAAAGTGAACATTATCAAGTAAACATCGGTACTGAAGACAAGCCTCAGCTCATTAATTTAGGCAAATGTTGTACTGCAGAGGAGAGTGAGAGGTTTATCTCTCTGTCCAAACAATACTGACATGTCTTTTCCTGGTCCTACAAAGACTTGAAAGTTTTCACACCAAGAGAATTGTCTCATACAATTCCTCTCAAACCTGAAGCTAAACCCTTCAGGCAGAAACAGAGACACTACTATCCGCAAATTCAAGATACCATCTATGCGGAAATTCAGAAAATGGTGGATGCCAAAATCATTTTTCCAATTCATCATTCCACCTGTGTGTCTAATATAGTTCTTGTACGTAAGAAGAATGGAGAGATCCAGATTTGTGTGGATTTCAGGAACTTGAATCAATCATCTCTCAAGGATAATTATCCTTTGCCAATCATGGAGCATACCTTGCAGATGGTTACCAGTTCGGAGATGTTGCCTTTATTAGATGGTTTTTCTGGATACAATCAGATTGCACTAGCTAAGGAGGATCAGTTCAAGACAGCATTCACTACCCCGTGGGGTACGTTTACCTATGAAAGGATGCCCTTTGGCCTCATCAACGCCGGTGCTACATTTCAGAGAGCCATGGATTTGGCTTTTGGAGATTTGAAGAACAAAGTAATTGTTGTCTATCTTGACAACCTCACCATTTTCTCAAAGATACGGGGAGATCATTTTTCACACTTAGGGAAAGTGTTCGAGAGATGCAGGTACCACAAAATTTCATTGAATCCTAAGAAGTCCATTTTTGCGGTGACGGAGGGCAAGCTGCTTGGCCACATCGTCTCCAAGGAAGGAACTCGACTTGACCCTACTCGGGTTGATTCCATCCAAAACTTGTCTCTTTCAACAAGCAAAATAGGGGTACACTCCTTCTTTGGTAAGGTAAATTTCACACGAAGGTTGCACCGGACTTCTCAGAGCTGACAAAGCATACATCTGCCATGATGAAGAAGAAGTCCGTTTTCAAGTGGACAGAGGAAGGCAAGAAGGCATTTGTAGTAATAAAAGAAGCTATCAGCCAAACACCAGTGCTGGTCCGTCCCGACTTTGATATGGATTTTATCCTTTATTGTTATGCATCAAAACATACTATATCTACCATACTAACACAGAAGTTAAATGAAGAAATTGAGTCCCCAATTGCTTTCATAGGCAGTCAAGGACAGTGAATCACGGTACTCTAAAATTGAAAAGAATGCATATGCAATTGTCAGAGCCGTGAAGAACTTGAGATTTTACATCTTGAATTCCCACACAACTGTGTATGTCACCGATCTAGCAGTTAAAAGTGTGTTAGCTCAACAAGAGATGGGCACAAAGAGAGGAAAGTGGGTCGCAAGAGTTCAAGAGTACGACTTAGAGATCAAGCCGGCCAAACTCGTTCGCAGGAGAGGTCTTTGTCAGTTGATAGTAGAGGATGGTGATAAGAAGCACCAGGCCGAGGGCAACCTTGAACCTGAACTTGAAGATAAAGAGGATCTTCCTATGGTCCTACTTCTTGATTTTGTAGATGAATGGTACGCCGAGATATGGTACTACCTAACTTATGGTGAATGTCCAGCCTACATGGACAAACAGTAGAAGAGAACATTAAAGTTGAAAGCGCCGAACTTTGTGCTTTGGAATGATGTTTTGTACAAGAAAGGGGTGTATGGAACATTTTTGTTATGTGCTAACAAGGACCAACAACGGCGTTTTTTGGAAGCATTTCACAGTGAGGTGTGCAGTGGCCACTTTTCATCAAGGGTTACAGCGTTCAAGATCCTACGAGCACAATTTTTCTGGCCAACTATGTTTCGCGATGCATATGAATGGGTGCATAGATGTTAGATGTGCCACCAGTTTGTTGGCAAACTTAAGTTGGCAGCCACAACACTCAGGCCAGTTGCCATAGACGCTCCATTTCAACAGTGGGGATTAGATTTTGTAGGTCCTATTAGCCCGTGTTCCAATAAGGGGCATATTTATGTCCTAACAGCCACAGATTATTTCACCAAGTGGGTTGAGGCCTTTCCAACCAAGCAGGCTACATCAGAAGTCGTGTGTGACTTTTTGAAGGAAAATATTGTTTCACGCTAGGAGGTTTCGTGCAAAATTGTGACTAATAATGCAACATGTTTCTCATTTGAGGAGCTACTAGAGTTTTGCTTTGATCACGACATCACTTTGTCACATTCATCAGATTATTACCCTCAAGGTAATGGACAAGCCGAATCTTCAAACAAGAACATAGTCACAATCATATGCAAGCTAGTTGATTCCAATCAGCGAACTTGGGACAAGAAACTCTATGACGCTCTCTGGGCCGATAGGATTACTCCTAAGAGATCCATTGGTACTTCACCCTTCATTATCATGTATGGTATGGAGGCTATGTTACCTCTTACACTGGAGTTGTCCGCGTTGCAACTGGCAGCCACAATAGAAGATGGGGAGTTCAAAGACCCAATTGAGAAGCGTATCCTATGCCTCACAAAGTTGGAGGAAGAAAGGGTGGAGGTTGTTGATAGAATCACTCAGCATCAGAAGTGAGTGAAGAAGACTTTTGATAAGAAAGCTCATCAATGAGATTTTGAGGTCGGAGATCAAGTCCTATTAAGGGACAAGACACATGAGCCCAAGGGAATGCACGAAAAATTTGGCTCCTTGTGGCTAGGGCCATTCAAGATCAATGAGTTCGTTGGGGAGAATACTTACATTCTCTTGCACTTGGATGGAAGGCTCCTCCCACTGTCACACAGTCGGCAATATCTGAAGCACTTCATCCCTTCGGGTGTGTAGTAAATAATTTTCTGTAAATATTTTCCTTTTTGTTTTCGTGATGTGTTTCCCCTTTCCATAATGTGTTTGTTATGTTGTGTTTCCCCTTTTCGTGAAAGTTTCATCGTGTTTTAGGTGATTAGGCGTCTTGTTTTAGGTGATTTTTAGGGTAGTTCCAACTTATAGGTGATTTTAGGCAGTCCTGTCCTAGGTCATTTAGGAAAAAGTTGTTCTGGGTGATTAGGAAATGGTCCTAACTCTGAAGCCCAACTGATTAAGACATTGGTCTATGCTTAAAATTCCAGAGATTCTTGGTTCTCCTATGCCATAAGTATTTGACATGTTCCCCAGACAGAGACAAATGTTACACCCAATATTAAATTTTTTGCTTCATTAAGGCATTTTGAGAAAAGTAGAAAAATTGTAAAATTGTCAAAAAAGGTCAGAAAATGGAAATTTGCATGTCATGCATGTTGGTCAAAAAACTTAAAATTTTCAAAATCTGACGATCTAAGTTTGCTCAGAGCGAAGTTGTCTACAAAACCCAAATCTCAATTTTTCGGCCCTAAATTTTAGGAAAGTTCCTAAAAATAGACTTTCTAGGTTTCTTCTCAAATGGATATTGGCAAAATTTTCTAAAAATAGAATTTCTACTTCCAGGGCTCAAACTGATTTTGATTGGTTGAAAATACCTCCTAATTGGGCTGGTCCAATCGGAATCGTCAAAACATCAATATTTCTCTGATGGGTCTATTATGCTTTTTCAGAAGCTCTGAGGTCATTGATGGAGGATGGTCAACTGCCAGGTGCCAGATTCGAGGTCTCAAACACTACACAGATCGAGAAACGGTGAAAGATGCTCGAGGAACGAAGAATGGAGGGAAGCTGGAAATCTTGAAAATGGTGAAATTTTGTCTAACACTGGATATGTTAGTCAAGGCCCCTAGCTAACTTTTCCTTAGAATATTTTTTCAGTCTCCAACGTGAGGTGAATGCAACAACGGTGAGGACAGAGCAAGGGATGAAGAACAAAGGAAAAGTGAAAAACTGCAAATAAAAAAAACTAACTCTACACAGTAAAGGCGCCCCTGCTAGCCATGGGTGCCCATCATTTCAACCTATCAGATGTTGTTTCTAGGTTTCTACCTCTAAGGTATCTTGCTCAAAATCCTCTGGCTTCGCAGTAAATCCAACATCAGGTCCATCAAATCAATCAGTCAACCGGAATCGTGGATTGAACGGACAAGTTTTATCAGAGAAGCAAGCTGGAAATTGTGAAAATCATTGAAAATATTCTATCTTTGGCAAGTAAAGGCGCCCAAGGTAGCCAGGGGCGCCTAGGGTTTTGGAAGGTCAGATCTAGCAATTAGGGTTTGCAAATATGCTCATCTTCTTCAGAATTCCTCAGGCTATCCAATGAATATCTCAGCCAAATCATCAGATTCGTCAATTACCAGCAGCTACAGATTGAACAGAGGACAAAGCATGGAAGGTCAAAATTGAGAAATTGAAGATCACTTAAAAATAATTGTCTGGCAAGGATAGGTGCCCCAGGTGAGCAAGGGCACCCAAGATTTTGAGCATCTAAAAAGTTGAAATTACGATTTGTTGCCTCCAAGAAGTTTCCTTCAGATTTGAATGGACTTTCCAACCGATTCATCAGTAAGCTCATCAAATTTGCCAAGCACCATATACTGCAAATTGAACGGAGGGATAAACTTGTGCAAAATAAAAAATCAAAAGAAAAGATTGAAAAAACATAGAAAATATTCTAACTCTGGAGAAGTTGGGCACCCCAGCTAGCAAGGGGCGCCCAAGCTTTTGAGCCCTCAAAATCAGTTTTCAAGAGATACAACCAATAGAACAATCTTTCCAAAATCCTTTGAGTTATCCAACGAATCCAGTATTCAGTTCATCGGGCCAGTTAAACATCCAAAATTGCAAATTCACTCAGAGATCAGGAAACATTAACAAATTGAAGAACATCAAATAATGGTTGTCTGGGCAGTAAAGGCACCCAAGGTAGCCAAGGGCGCCCAAGATTTTGAGGGATCAGATGATGTTTTTTGCAGTTGCAGCCTCCAAAACAATCTTTCCATATTCAATTAGGCTTCGCAACGGATCAGTCAGCTAGTTCACGAGACTCACCAAGCATCCGAAATTGAGATCAAAGGGATGCATTTTATCAAGCTAAAATTGAAAATTTCAAGATAATGGCTAAGTCTGCCAAGTAAAGGCGCCCAAGTTTCAATGCCTTAGTGAATTTCCCAAATTTCATCATGCATCAATCAAAACAGCGTCTACATTCGATGAACCTGCTTCCAAATTGGCTTCATAGATTTAAAACTGGGGAATAAAGCATTTTATTCATCCTCAAAAGCCTATTTAAGGAGGCTTTGGCATTCATTATTCACATCTTCCAGGTTGGCGTCCAAAGGAGGAGACATAATTTTCTTCATATCAAGATTTGGAGGCCAAAACGTGGTGCTTTTTCAAAGTTCTTCATATTTTCTAGATCAAGTGGCATAGAGGCTCGCTTTTCCATGCTTCAAATTTCTAGGGCATTGCTTTACAGAAAAAGGGGGTCACCTTTTTCAAATTTCATCATTTTGTGTCTGCTTGGTTTTTGATTCTCATCAACTTTGGAAAAATTTATATTTTCAAGAATCTGCTTTTTTCACGCTTTTTCAAGAAACCCTCAGTATTTTCAAAATATGATCAACTAGGTCTCTCTGAAACGGGATTCTATACAAAACCCAGCTCTCAACTTTTTTTTGGGAAAATCCTAAAATTTTAGGGTTTCTGCTTTTTCAATCAGTCATCAACATTTTCCAAAATCGAACGATTTGGGTCTCTTCACAACGAGAAATCCAAGACTCAAGAAATGTTGTAGTCAAACATCTTGGTCACTCTGGCTTGCTTGCAATAGCTTCAATTCCCGTCTCAATACAAATCCTTGAGTTTGTAATCACTTGTGTCAAGCATTGGAATCCTACAACACGAGAAATCCAAGCAGGAGATGGGCGCGTTGTTTGCAACCTCAAGCCAGACGATGTTGAGAAATGCTTTTCAATACCACCTTGGCCAGAAAACTTACTCATCTCCATTGAAGAGTGTGAAAAGGTGTGGTACATGCAAAAGGACTGTTGGCATTTCAATTCGCACCTCTGGAGTGCGTATTGAAACGGACAGCTATGCACAGATAAACTGCTCTTCGAATTTGGAGGGGAAGCACCCTCTTTGTTGATTATGCTTTTAAAAGAAACAACTAAATTAATGGCCGATCTTTTTGTTCTCAACTTAAGAGCACAAGGTTTATAAAACTCTCTGTGTTGTAGCTGAGATTTTCTCTGGTTTCACAAAACCAACTACAACTAAGCCTACGCTAAAACTATCCTATCTTCTCAAGTAATTAAGAGCAAGAGGATCTAGGAGCAATTGGGAATGGTTGGATCACTTAGATAAACTATCTCTCAGAATGCATCTGAAGGCTCATTGCTCTTTCAGATTTACACTGAAATAAAGTCTATGCATGTAAACACTCAAACAGTAAGCCAAATCTAAGGATTCCCAAGAAGGCGAGGTGCTCTGTCCGAGGTGTAGGCTGAAATATAGATTACTAGAAACAACATTAAACGATAATCCTCATCTCTAAATTCCCAAGGAGGTGTCATGTCCCCAAAATAGCAATACCATAAAGACCAAGTGTTAAAATACTAATAAATTAATAAATAAAATAAATAGAAATATTAAGATTAAATATAAAATAAATGTGTACCATATCAATATAAACATATATAAATAACAAATATAATAATAATATACAGGAAAATTATTGTTATTACATTCTAGTATTAAATAACTTAAGATCAAAAATAATAATAATAAATAAATATTATAATCATTACACATCAAAGATTGTAATACATTAGAATAAAATAATAATAAGATATTAGCAAATTGGTTTTATTATTATACTTTAATATTAAAATTTGTTCAATAAAACATCAAAATAAAATAATAAAATAAGTATATAATCTGAAGTCTCATGATTATTAGTAATAATATATTATTTTCAAAAATAGATATTATTGTGATAATAAGTCTTTAAAGGCAGCAATTAAATCTAACAAAGGGATATATTTTATGAAAAGTCACCTCTTTCACCAAACAATACATTCCCCCCATGAGTCACCTACATTGAATGGTATAAATAGAAGGAAGGAAAATAAGGAAGAGGGAAAAACAGAACAGCAGCAACAATGATTGTTATGCATTGGAATATAGTCATTTAATATATATATATATAGGCATACAAGTATATATGCATAGATATAGATAAATCTTATAATGAATAATATATATATATATATATATGAATACTAATGGATATAAGTAAAAGAATAATTATATATATATATGGGTAAGTAGATAGGGGAATCACTAGTGAATATACAATAATGATAATTGCAGTAATTATTAAGCCTTATAAATAATGATGACACTTTAATATAAACATAAGTAGATTATGCATATTTTGTCCTCATCCTATGATCAATCCAGTATGTTGGCGTAAAAACTAACACCTCTAGAGTGTGAGTTCGTACGGACAGCTATGCACACTACGTAATGAGTGCTCTTCAAATTAGGAGGGGAAGCTCCCTCGTTGTGCTGGAATGCATGAAATAGAAAACTAAACTAATGTCCTATCTTTTTGTTCTCAGCTGGTAGAGGCACAAGGTTAAGAAAACCTAGAACGTTGCAGCTAAGTATTTTCTGGTTTCGCAGATCATGTAACTACAACTAAGCTAACTTCTTTAATATCTATCCAATTTCCTCCAGAAACAGAGCATGAGGAAATGGAGCAGGAATGTATTGTACGATAAACTTCAGGTGCGGGCTCACAACATGAAGGCAAGGTAGGCGCAACTATTTGCTAATCCGGGAAGAAGTTTATTAAAACAAACAAATGAACGGTAAACCTGGTACAGCTTCACAACATGAAGGCAAGGTAGGCGCAACTATTTGCTTGGCTAAATGAGTCTACTATCACACACATCAAACGATAAGCTTTAAGTACAGTTTCGCAACATGAAGGCAAGGTAGGCGCAACTATTTGCTCTTCTGAATAGGCTTATAATAAACAAAACAAAAAGGTAAGCAACTGGGACAGTAGATTGTATAGACATGCAATAACGATCAAACCAGCAACCCCATTTAACTAAGATCGAATAAACACTATGACAATAACATGAAGGCAAGGTAGGCGCAGCAATTTATTATAACAGCAATTACTCTTTGAACAGATACAATAATAGCAATACTATAGGCAAGGTAGGCGCAGCATGTATGCTATCAAGCAAAAGTTCTAATTTACAAGGGTGAACCAATCTTGAGACTAGGCATGTTGCTGACAGCGCAACAATTCTCTATCACCAGGAAAAGCTAATTACAAATGAGCTAAAAGCTCTTATTTATAGACTTCAAGGTATAGGCAACCCTAAAATCACCTTGAGTCAACTACAGTCTTGCAAGACATGCAAGATCTTATTCTTAAACCCTAATTGAATGAAACTATACAGTTAACTGGGAAACTATCATCAGTTAACTGAAACATCTAATCTAAATGGACAAGGTGCAACCTACACGTCCTTATTGAAAGCAAGTCAATTGGAATGCTATCATCAGTCAACTGAAAAATCTAATCTAATCTCCAAGTATATGTAGATATTTCCAAGAAAGACATGGCATGCAATGTGTAACAACCAGTTAACTCGGAAAGAAGCCTCGAGTTTAACTCCTGTGTCTAATGTCTATCTTGGAAAAGGTGGGATGCCTTGAACTGAAGTTCACTGACCCTGATCTCGAGCAAGTAACCCCTCCACGAGGTTAGTAACTGCATCACCATCTAGAGGTCATCACATGTCTCAACTGTCAATCAACTGCTAGTTAGTAACTCAAGCAAAACCGAAAATCTCTGTATACTTAAACTGGCCCTTCACTGGCTGGTAACTATGGCGGCTTTGTAACTGAAGTGATGGCCACTGTTTCCTCTGCAGCTTGATGCTTCTCACGTTTTTCATGCTTTTCTTTATGGAAGAGTGTTGCATGATGAAACTGCAAACTCTTTGGTTGTGAGAAATACAAATGAACATGCTGCATACACAGAAACCCAACGGTATCAACCCTCTAAACTGGCCTTGGAAGACAATCAGCAATACGAGACATGAAACCATGTGAACTTGAGTGACTACTCTTGTCAACCTTTCCGATGCGCTTGATACAAATCAATGTCAGCTTTTCTGATGAAATCATGAATTAAGACTAACTTGGTCTTGAATTCGTTCTGCGTGAACTACATCCTGAAAAACTCGCCTGTTGACTGTGAACATGGCTATATTCTGACAACTTCTCCAAAAAACCAAAAATCTCTCCTAATGAAGCTAAAAATAGCTTGTCGGAGGGCAATTTCCACAGAAAATTCTGAGACGTGGGTTTTATGTAGAATCAAATTCTAAGATGACCCACAATGTCAGAATTGTGAAAAAATGTGATTTAGGCCCGCATGCAAAAGGTTTTCAGTTGAGATCTGAGGGGCTGTGAGGACATTTTTCCCAAGAAAATCTGAGATATGGGTTTTGTCCAGAAGATATTTCTAAGACAACCCACAACGTTAGATTCGAAAAATATCGACTTCTACTCCACCATGCAAAGGAATTTCACTTCAGAAAATCAAAGCCTCAAGAACTGATGCTCCGGAACAAATTTTTCTTGAAAATTCTAGCACATGGGTTTTGCTGAGAAAGCAATTCTGAATCAACCCAGATGATTTGTTTTGCCAAAAACGCCAATTCTTCAAACATGTGAGAAAATTTTAAGACGCGAAGATGGAAGAAATCTAGAGAAGAAGAAAGATGTTTTTTAATTTTTATTTATTTATGATCTTCTTCTGTCAAAATCGCCACTCTGCCTTGAATTCTGTTGATGAATCTTGACTTGTACCTGCAAAAGAATATTTTTTATGCCTTCACAACTGACCGCTGAAAAAATTCGCCCAACTCTGGAAAGAATTCACCTCTGCTCAAGCTGGATGAATGAAATGATGAATGCCATGCTTGCATAACTAGAGCAAAATCGTACTACAAAAGCAAGACTGCAAGCTCAAACCCTAACTGTGAAGAAGGAATCCGATTGGCCCTTTACCAGTTGAATTGCTGCTGTCTCTGAGTCTTTAGACTAAAAATAATATTTTAATTTCAAAGCATGCAAAGAACTAAAAGGGGCACCAATATTTATCTTTGAAGAAATTCGTCACTTTTTAATGCCTTGCATGCAAAAATCTTATTTTTATCATTTTGCCAAAAATAGCATCTTGTTGTGCTCAACACACTTCCCTGATTTTAGAAAGCCAAAATTTGACCTTCTAGGCGTCCATTTGCAAGAGTTATGAGATTTTTGAGAATCTCCTATTTTGTAGCTGACTGCAAAGTTACAATTGACCTTGTTCAACTCTGATTTCCCGATGATTGAATGAGCCTGCGACTGTGCTGAGATATCCACTGCGAAGCCTGCATGACAAGGATGAAATGTCTGCTGGGAACAACAACTGCTAAAATCATCATCTGATACCTTAGAAAATTAGGCGCCTCTGATTAAATTGATGTTTTGACTCCAGACTTAGTCATTTCTTCGTTCTGCCTTCTGATGCTTCAAACTGCCGTTGACGGTGAATGATGAACTCCACTGATTGAATAATGGATTCATTGCATGACTAGAAGTATTCTACATCCAATGACTGTATGTGAGGGATTTGAAAATTGTATTAAGAACCCCAAAAGAATGAGCGCCCCTATTCTGTGATAGCTCAAACACCATTTTGACAAAAGTGTGATTTTCATCTGAACACCATACTTTGACCCTTGATACCGGGAACTGGAATGTTCCGATACGCGTACTGCCTGTCTTGCTGTACAGTTCGGTCAACTTGCAAGAGATGTTCTTGGAGATGACGAAGCTAGAAAATTGCTTTTAAGGCCTCTAAAAGAAAATCGCCTTTTTCAAAGAAAATAATATTCTTACACTTAGTCATTTTTTGAACTGCCTTCAATCAGCTCTTCTTTACAACATTATCATCTTGACCTCGCACGTACGAGCATTCGCCAAATCCCGGAGGCTGTCGGCTAGACTCGTTGGATAGCTTGAGTAATTGCACACAAGTCTTGTGAAGACTGTAATTGCAAATAACCCCGTCTGGCAAGCCTAAAGGAGAATCGCCCCTAGCCTACAGCTGTGCAGCTTTGTGTAGCTACGCTTCACCATCCTCTGTTTTACGTGCTCGGTAGGACCTCTGTCACAGTTACTCAAAATATCGGATCGTCTTGTGAACAGATACACTGCAAAGCTGGACTGAGCTGGAAGAGATCTCAAGAAGACCTCAATTGCAAATTCATCCATCAAACCAATCATATTTAGGATCGCCCCTGGGCTACAGGGGAGCGGATTTGCATTCTGCAAAACTTCTTCTGACATGTATCCTGCCTGCAATTTCCACTTCTAATGCTGATAACCGGATTTTTGTACTGGATACGCTTTCGCTTGATAGCTCGTTGAAAAGCTAAACTAATTCTGCAAAGGCTGAAACCATCAAAAAACACATGCATCTAGATCTGAGCCTTCAAAAAGAAAATCGCCCTTGTGCTAGAAGGGAGCGGATTTGCATCTCTAGACTGCCTCCGTGATGAAAACACTCTTCGCAACCTCTGCTTCTGTCTTCGTTTGCCGGAGTTCTGCAACTCGGATGATTCTGCTTCATGGCTAATCGGAAAGCTGACTGAAAACTGAACATAATGAATGTGTTCTTAATCCAAAACACTCAAATCTTGACCTTCAAATGGAAGGGCGCCCCTAGGCTACAGGGGAGCGGATTTGTTTTGAATTCATTGATTTTCACCATTTTATGCTTTGCAAACACTGTATCCATCCCTGCGGTTGACCATGTCGAAGCGTTGTGACTGCTGAGGCGTGTGGATGACTATATTTCATCATTTTCACATGTACGGACACTATAAAGTTGATTTGCACGTTGATTGCGCAAGTGTCTACTACGTTACATAGTGAAAAGTTCCCAGACTTAGAATATTTTAGCACTTTTTGCCAATCTGAAAATCCCCTCCATCAAAAAGCATTATTTCCAACATCTTTTATGGTAGAACATTCCTCTTTGAGTTTCAGGCTTAGATATTGATACCTGGTACTGGCCGACTGCCATTGATGACCCTGAAGATCCTAACTTTTCTCCTGAAAAAGTGAAAACTACCCACCAGCCTTAAACTGACTTTTAATTGAAACCGACTTCACCACTGTGATTGTGATGTGAAATAAGCCAATCAAAATTAATTTCAGCCAATTCTGACAAGTTCTTATTTTTTAGGGTTTTGAGCTAAAAATAGATTTCAGAAACCCTAATTTTCAAAATTTTCAAATTTTGCGAGTATCTTCCTGGCATCACACTGACTAAAAGCCCATACTTTATTTGCCCAAAAACTGAGTTTTGACCCCACTTTTACAAGGTTTAGACCATTTTAAGCAAAATGCCTTAATGAAGCAAAATTTTTGGTTTGGGTACAACATTAGGCTCCGTCTGGTGACCATGTCGGATACTTACGGCATAGGAGAATCTAGGAATCTTTGTGTTTCGCAGACCAGTGACTTTAACATTGGGCATTGGAGTCAGGACTTTCCTTAATCACCTAATACACTTGGACTTTCCTAATCACCTAAAACACGACTACCTATTTTAATCACCTAAAACACTACATAACATCACAGAACGTGGAAATACATTACGACATAATGATAAAGCATAAATAAAAACTACTTAAAGAAAATTTACTCCATCCCCGAAGGGTTGAAGTGCTTGAGTTATTGTTCGATGCATGGCAACGGGAAGAACCTCCCACCGATGTTGTTTCTGCCTGAAAGGTTTCACTTCTCTTATGATGAGCATTGTGGGAGGCAATCCTTCTGGAATGAAGATTCTCAGGTTTTCATATATCCATGCAAAGATATTCTTACAAAAGTTAGAATATGATGCAAATGGGAAAGTTGATACCCCTGAGGTATCAGTACCGTTGTAGTCCATCTTTGGAATGTTGATTTCTTCAAACCAGTCAATTGAGTTCCAAACTCGATTTCTATAATGCCATAGGTGATCTTTTCTGATCTGAAAATATCCTTTGACCGGCTCATCGATCAGCTCTACATCACCTTTAACACATAGGAATTTGATTCCCATGTCTTTGGCATCTTTGAGGCCTTGCAAAAGCACCTCCTTTTCACCTTTAGTGAATTCCAATTGCACGAATGGGTGCAATTGTCCTTTAGGGGAGATGATCAATTCCCCTTCTTCTGAAATTGTATTTAAACAATCTCCATCCAACTGTACTGTCCATGACTTTGTATCCTCTGTCGGTCTCTTTTTAGAACAAGCAATGTTTTGTTCTTCAATTTCTACTTCTGACAAAGTCACACAATTACCAGGATTCGTTTCAAGCTTTGCTTCTGTTGGAACAGATGACTTGAGCACAGCCTGCTGCTTTACAACTTTGAGAATCTGATCTAGTTGTTCTGGATGGTCCTGAAGATATTCCAATTGAGAGATTTGTACCTTGGTCTTCATCATGGAAGCTACAATGTCAAAATTTGCTGAAGACGTCTCTTGAGCAACTGGCATAGTAATCTCTTGTGAAGATTTGAGTTTAGAAGTGGGAAGCACTTCTTTACCCTTTTCGTTTGATTTTCGCCTTTCTTCTTCTTCTTTTTGTGCCTCT